>RSEH01000039.1:0-205223 GCA_006503475.1 Stentor roeselii
GAGAATTACTTCCCAGTTACACTTCCAGGTGTCTCGGCTCTTGACTTGGGAAATTCCTTACAGTTTATTGTGTTTTAACAGTCGACTGATCAGATGACTAACCACTTGTCCATATCGCAGCTGTTATTAAGACTCCAATGTGTTTGTTTATGAAGTCATCAAGTCTGAGATTTCGCTTTGAAAGTTTCAGAAAATTATGACTTAATCAAGACAATTGAAAGATCACTATCCTGATTGTGTATACAAAGAATGAGGCTACTAAAGATGACTTAATTTAATTAAGATTAGTTACTTAAATACTCTTCTTGACTTAAATATTTGATTTAAATATTGTATGCCAACTTAAGTATGATTCTCAAAGTTCTTCAAATTATGATTCTCAAGGTAAAGAAATAATGATAAAATATATTCAGGTAGTTAAAGAAAAGTTGATTGGTAATGATTATTGTATATATACTTAATCAGGTTCCTAATAAAATAAATTATTTTTTTCTATCAATTCATTCCTAACAATTTTCCACAATATTCATTGAAATTTGATCAAAATATCACTAATTTATGTTGATTTAAATTCAACACTCATTAATAAAAAAATCTAACTCATGCAACATATTCTACTTCAAAAAAAACAATTTCTTTAGCTGTTCCTATTCATATTAAAAACACATCACCAATGCAGATAAGTTCTAATTACTATCAGTCGGAAAGCAGTTTTTACAAAGCTATTCACCAAAGTGTATAACCATAAAAATTCCAAAATAATCATTTTACTATCATCATGCCATAAGCATGCCTCCAGAAACCTAGAAACCTCCAGAAGCGATTTATTTAGCCTGATCAACTCAGAGTCTCAAAGCCCTCGAAAAAGTTATGAAAGATCAAGAAAAGTTGAAAAAATAGAAAAAAAATTCCTAACCTAATTACTAATGAAGACAAACGTAGTGAATCTGTCTATTTTGAATTAATGAATGCCTTTAAGATCTGAATCTGTTTGAAGTAAAAAAACAACTGAAATCGACTTAGACCTGGACTCCTGATCTCACTCTCTAAAAACGATGACTTTGAACTCGTTTTTCTTTCAACCTGAGTAAAAATATCGAGCTGGTAAACAAATCGTTTATGCAGGATCCATGAAAATAGCTCAAACTCCCATAGTTAAATTTTCCAAGTTTATGAAAATTTATTTCTGATATTGAACCTATCTGGATGAGATGGCTATACCATCTTAGAATATTTGTGCTAGATTGTGGAAATGGCTCAATAATCGGATATAAAGATTTTGTACTGTTTGTATTTAATCTTAGCTTGATAAGATAACAAAGGATCTGATTTGTTCAAGTTAGTCCATAATTTTTAGAAGAAATGAGAATTAAGATCAACATAAACGCGATATATCTTAAGCTTTTGGTATTAAACAAGATTTAGAATAAATTTGATTAGAAATTTTGTTGAATATTTAGGATAAAACAGAAAGTTATATAAATTAGTTAAAATTCCTAGAAAGCTAAAAAATGCTATTACTTTGAAACCCCACTTTTCTGGCTTCATCAATATCTATTGCTTTAAATAATGCATGCATTTGAAAGCAATAAGAGACTAAATGATTGATAGAGTTCTTGAACGAGTGCATATAGGCCAAGACAGTCTTTGAATCCAATCTTTTAAAATTAATCAGTCTTTATTTATAGTTTATACTTAAATAAAGTAAATGACTCAAAAACTTTATCGATTTTAATTAAAATTCTGAAACCTTCATATTCTTCCCACTTATCAAAGCAAGCTAATTTGAAATGAATCTCAGTATCATTAGAAATAAAAAGCAGATCAAGAAGATCCACGAAAAAACTGTATACTTTGGATTCTTTTCCAAATCTAATGGCTTAACTTAAAATTTTCCAACTTAAATTTCATTTAGGTAATGAAAAGTTTGAGAAGTTATCTCTGAAATGTTTCAGCAGGTGAAAATCCTTCAGACATACAAAAGCCATAGAAACCAAAAGAAACCCTACAGATTGACATTGAATAAGCATATAAATTGAATCCTTACTGACATTGCACTGATCAATTGATGACAGATAGTCAGGACACCTTCCTTATGAAATGAACGAGTGGATTTTTGAATGCAAAGTCTTTCGTAAAACTTTCTATCAGCTTTTTTATCCAGTTTAAGCTGAGACACTAGCCAAAAGTAGACAATCAACATTTATAAAATAAAACAAAATTAGAAAAATGTTTTGGGTATGAACATTAGATAAGGAAAAATTTCTATATAGAATTAACTTAGTTGTTTTGGTTTATTTATTAATATGCCTTTCATTAAGATTTATGTAAATATTATATAGATATAGTCACAAATATAAAATTTGTTATAAGATTTACATGACTATCGATATTTATATACTACTAAAAGTTTAAAATTCAAAAATTGTCAATTTTTTGTTGAATGTATTGTCTTAGGCTTTCATCATTAATACTAAAATGATGAATAATGAAAAATCTAGAAATAAATATTCTAGTTTGTGATTTATTTGAAATTTAGAGCTAATAATTCTTATTTCAGGATCTTTTCATTTTAAAACTAGGTATTATTAAAACTAATTTTAGGTTCAATTCTCTATATTATGCTTAAAAATGAAAATTTATATAATTTTCGATTTAATTTCTCAAATTGTAAAACATCAATCTTCTAATTTTTGACCAAAAAATTGTTAATTCGGATGAAATCTCTTGATTCTTATAAAATAAGTACTTTTTTCAATCATATCGATAAAATCTAAAAAAAACGATGCATTCAATAATATTACTCTCCAAATCATAGTAATTCTATGATATAATGAATTGATTCTTTTAATTTAATCAACAACTATATAATTGTTTGAAAAATCTCAATCAATAATTCCAGATTCATAATCTCTGCTAATCTGACCAATTTTCAAAATTATCAGAAAAGAGAATAACCCCAATAAACCACTAATAAATGATGAAAGTTGAAAACAGAGACACCTCTTTAACAGAGAGGCTTCGTCTTCTTAGTCCGATATCTCTGCTCCGACAAGGTACGGTAAATCCTCCATCATACGAAGATAACATCAAACTTGAACCAAACTTGAAGTCCCAAATGAGCGTTCTAATCAGTTACTTCTCTCAATTCAAGTCAAAACAGTTATACACTCACAAAATCGGCAAATGTTTAGCAGTGAGCAGTGACAATTCTTCAGTTTTTTACGGAACAAGCCGGGGAAAACTACTCTGCTGCCGATTTCACATGAAAGAAAAGCTTTTTGAAGTGACCTTAAAAAAAGCACCGATAACCTGCATCTGCATCTACAAGTCGACCGATAAACTCCTCATAGGACTTGCTTCAGGAGAGGTGTTTGTCCATAGTCAAAACGGCAAAGACCAGCACAAGCTGCAGTTCATGGCTCATTCGTCAGGAGTTACTGGAATCTGCTCTGGAACTTCAAAGTTCTTCACTGTGGGAAATGACGGAAAAGTTCTTGCTTGGAAGAATGGCTGCTACTCTGACCCTCAGTTACTTTACAATCATGATAAAGAAATTCTTGCTCTAGACTTATCCATGGATGGAAGGTACTTGGCCACTGGTGGAAAAGATAGAATTGTTAAGATCTTCGATCTTGAATTTTCCAGTATTTTGAAAGAAATGGCTGAAAATCAATCGGGAATAGTCACTTGTGTTAAAATCACTGCGACAAACAGACTCTTGGCTATTGGTGATGATGCTGGAAAAATTTCAGTCATCGAAATAAATTCTTTGGAAAAAGTTCATTTTTTTTCAAAACATTCTAAGAGTATTACCTCTTTGGCGACTACTGATAACGAATTTTATTTAATTAGCAGTGGAAAAGACGGGAAGATCTTTGTTTGGAGTCTTAATAGCGAAAAAACAAATCCTATTGAACTTGAAGGCCACAACGGTGCTATTTATTCTATCCAGATGTTGAACAACACCCAAATGTTTTGCAGCATTTCAAATGATCTGACGCTGAGGACATGGGGCATTCCCAATTTCAATCACTACGCAATTCTTGAGCTTGAACTTAAATTTCATTCATTTTCTGATGTTTTTGCTTCTTCACACAAAGCGAAATACTTCTACTTGAAGCAGAACGAAAAAGTGGTGAGAATCAACAGAAAAAGCAGACAATGTGAATGGTTCAATCTAAAGGACAGTCTTAATGTGAAAGCTTTTGCAGTTGACCAGTTTAATAATCAAATTTGTGTTGTGGATTCAGATGAAAACAACAAACATAAAAAACAACCTTTTAATTTCTCTTTTTTTAACCTTGAAAATTTCAATCTGATTAAAATGTGCACTAGAAAATGCTATGGTGTACATTCAATGATTTTTTCATTTGGTGGAGAATTTCTGATCATCGGAGAGGCAAATAAATGCACGATACTTTACTCAACAACTTTTAAAACTTTCTACAAGTTTGTTTTACATCGAAATCCGATAGAATACCTTGCCATATCAAAGCAGAAGAATTTTCTAGTAACAGCGAGAACTGAAAGTGAAAGCATAAAACTTTACAAACTCTTTGATAAACACTTGGCGAACATTTACAAAGACAATAAATTTTACAAGGAAAAAAAAATCCTTTTCTCAAATGATGAAGAGTTCTTTGTGGTCCTTTCAAAAGAAAATAGCCTCTCAGTCTGGACCACAGCGAAGAAAATAATGATCTTTTCATTAAGCGCAGAAGACATACTTGATATTCACCTTCATCCAAACGAATACCTTTACCTAATCCGAGAGAAATCGATTGAATCTCTAGATTTCCCTTCATTGACTCGAAGTTTCTTGATTTCTTTCGAAGAAACCATCAACTTTTTCACTTTCACATACGACTGGTCTGAGTTAATCATTATTCTTGCAACGAAGATTGAAATTTGGAAGTCTCCTCTGACAGTCAGCACGCTAACAGTTTACGGTAACAATTCAAAACTCTACTCTTTTTGTGAGTACCTCGGCAAAGCGATATCTGGTGATGAAGATTCTCATTCTCATGACTTTGACTCCTGGATAATCGAGCCTTTTCACATGAATATCTCCCACATTTTCGCTTATCTGAACAAAACTGACATGCTCAATCTTTGCATTGAAAAAGGCTCCGGTTTTCTCAACTCAAAGACAAGCTTCTCGCCAATGGACATTTGTCTGGAAATGAACAACGAAAAAGGCATTCAAGCTTTTTTTAAATATTTGAAGGATGAGTGCAGGAGTCATCCGTGCATCACCAACCTTCTCAAGTCATCAGTCAACAAACTACTAAAACATGAGTCGCCAACAACGAAAGAAATTTTAGACCTGATACTTTTGAAAGCGATGGACACTGGCTACCCGGGCTATACAAGTGAAGTCCTTCCAATAATCAACTTTTACCCAACTTTCCTAAATACCTCCATGCCAGAAAATGTCAACTATTCAAAGAAAATCGGAAAAAAAGTAGAGTGTCTTCAAAGTTACTTCAAATTAAACCTGAAAATGGGCTCCAATGATAGTCTTAATTTTTTGAGGTCGCTTTTATCGACTCGAGATGAAGAAACCTACAACTCACGATTTGTTCAGACGATCCTAGACTATAAGTGGATAAGAACAAAGAAAATCTTGATTATTCAGGCGATTCTTTATGTGATTTACTTGATCCTCGTTTCTTTTTTCGCAGTTTATGATGACAAAAACTTGATTACTACAGCTTTTATTTTTAACGTTATTTTGATCATTTATGAAGTGATTCAGATGAGTGTTTCATTCTTTGACTACGTGAAAGATGCTTGGAATTTACTTGATATTGTCCGATTTGCAGCGATGACCTGGGTGTTCGTCAAGGTCCAGTTTCCAGGTAAACAAAATAACGCCACTGCTTTTGTGATTTTCATTAGCTGGATGCGAGGAATAGCTTATTTCCGCATCATCAGCTTTACTCGGTACTACATCCGGTTGATCCGTCACGTGATTATTGATATAATTCCCTTTATCACTATTTTCTTTTACTCGACTATTGCTTTTAGTTTGATTTTATTCAAATTATCAGAAACCAAGCACTCTTACACTTATGTCCTGGCAAAGACCTGGGAAATGAACCTGACTTCCTTTGAAGGAGAAAATTATTCCGGGTATGTTTATATGGCTTTTGCTTTTTATATGATGTTCAATCCTATTATCATGCTCACTCTGCTTGTGTCGATCATGAGTCATACTTTTGATCAACTTCATGATAGGGTTAGGGTTGCTGAAGGGTATGCCTTGTGTAAAATGATCATTGAAGTTGAACTTCTTTGCTATTGGAAAAGAAATATTAAGAAAAAAACGTATCTGCATGTGTGTAGAAGTGATGATACCGAATTTGAAAGTGATAATTTTCTTGAATTGATTGAGGATAGGGTAAAAAATGTTCAGAAAGATGTCAATAGTCTTGGTGAAAATTTGAGTCTGAGTATTGAAAATTTGAATTTCCAGATGAAAAAAATTACGAAAAGCATACAAAAGTTTAGTCATCAACATATGAAATCGATTATCACGCAAGAACCAACTTTATAGGACTAATTAATTTAGGTTTTTAGAGTTTTTAAATAGATTAAAAAATGAGTTATCACTCAAAATTGCAATTATATATTGATCCTTAATATAGATTGACTTGATTTACTTATGAAGAGTAATGATATCAAGGCTACATAACCTTTATATGTTATACACCTAATTCTGTGATAATTTAAATACTTTTAGATATATCTCTTAATTTAATTTTAAATCAACCTTTCAATTCTAAATTTCAAATTTATTTGAATGAATAATGAGTCAAAACCGAGTTTACATTAATGATTTAATCTTTGAAAAAATGTAAAACTCTAGGCCTTGTTAGTTGTTAAGCGATAATCGGGCGGCCAGGTCTTTAAAAGCATTTAATAAATGAGGTTATACCGAAAGAAAGTAATTACATAGAAATCAATAAGCACTTCTTGGTCTTAAGATAATCCCTACTTTTTAAGTAGAGAAAGGAGAATTATCAATTACCATGAAGTAAATAATGAACCTGGTATATGAATATATATATTCTATATTTGGATAGAAATAATAAACCAAATATCAAAAAAAATAACGATAACAGAGCGTGATATATTTGAATAGTTTTAAAAAACAACTTTCTCATCGAGATTTTTCTAGTCTAAAGATTTTAGGCTGCTTCTCTAACTTGAAAAATAATGAAAAAAGATAAAAAGTAAGCTATCTAAATTACTCTCTTGATTAAAAAAATGGCTTAAATTTTTAATAGGTATTTTTAAGATGAGTTCTCTTGTTGAAAGATGAATTAATCTCATAATCCAAAAATTTAACGATGAGCACTCAAAGATTTACTGATAACTAGAATTATTATTAAATAAGCTCAACACATTCTAATTCTAAACAATCCTCTCTCAAAATACATTCAAATATTAATCTAAATTTAATTATGCTTAATCTTGAGCTGCGATATTACTTAATCAACAGTAGATGAAAATAAAAAATTGAAAACAATCCTTCTAAAAAAGGACGAGTCAATTGTTTGACCATGACATGCAGATGAAGGTGCTGTTGAAAGTTGGCTTATGAAAGATCATATCACATCCTCGATCCCCAAACTGATTTGACAAGTTCAAAATACAAACGCATTCAATCCTGCAATTTAAGCACTCTATATGAAAATTCAAGTACTTTATAGTGTTAAATGGTGTTTCGTGTACAACAAGCGAAGCTTCGCTTGTCACAGCAGGGTACTTCAGAGTATCACAGCAGCCCTGGCTCTGCGAGACACATCCTTGACAGATGATGCAGGCGCAAAGGTTCTGATAAGGCAGGTTCTCTGGTCCCATATCCTATGAGTTGCAAATCTTGCACTTGGGTAGTTGTAAAGACTTTCGTCGAAGTAAGAAACAGAGTCTTGCAAAGAGTTCCGTCATTTGGGCACCATTTTACTGCAGATGTGCAAGTCTTGCACAGAAGATGACCGTAGGCTAAATTGTACGGCAGACCTTGGCCTAATTGAAAAGGCTTCAATCAAGTCATGCATGATCGAGTGTTTAAAGATTTTGAGTTCCTTTGAAGGATTAGCTAGGCTTCCACTTGTTCTCTCACTGTTATTCTATAATCTTGTAAGTTTAGATCCACTCACTACTGACTTAGGATATAAGGGCTTAATAATGTCGATCTCAGCTGCTTTATTGCATCGATGAAAAGAATGAATTCTCTGGATTGCAACTCTCGCATTTTAAAGAAAAGTCTCGCAGTGATAGTCTTGATGATGATGATGTTGAATGGACTCTGAAGATGTGGGTTGGGGATGAAAGGATTGAAAGGATGTTGAAGTGTTTGATGATTTCGAGAAGAGATGATTCTGCATCTTGTGTGATGAAAATTTTGGTTTAATGGCTGAGACATGAGTGTGATTTTTCTAAAATTGTTGAACTTTTTTTGAAGAAGGTTCTGAGGTCCCTTTTCCACACCTCGGATTCTCGTCCCATCTGACAAGTTTCACAAAGGGTTTCAAAGTTAGATATGTTGACATATGAAGTAGTGTCTTTTAAGCATCTTGAGCAATCTATATGGTAATTAATTATCTTGTTCAGAATTGCAGGATCTTGTTGATAGTCATTTATGTTATCATATGATATCTCAAAGTCTTTGGGGCAGGTTATTGTTTTACTATTTGTTTGTATAAGTGTAATGCACATTTTTTACAGCATTTTGTTTTTATATTAGTTTAGATTTTTTTTTCTTTCACACTTCAAGATGATCGGCCTTCTTTCGAAAAGGTTGAAACTCTGAGTACATATGTAGCAATCTTCCATTTATAGACAATAAATCACACTATAATGCATTAATATAACTTTTGAAATATTTTATATAAATTATCACTTGCAAGAATTGGTGGAATCACTTAAATTCATATTCTTTAATATCATCAGTATAATAAATCTTGGAACTTACTCTCAAATAATAATTTCTTACAATTAATCTAATTAAGCACCTAACGAGAATATAAAATACTAAAAATAGGTCCCTTCAAATGCCTATTCTCATTAGCACTATCAGAGAACTCAAAAGTGATCCCATCAGGAACAACTTTACTCTTGTCATTACTTAAAGCTTTTCCACTATAAAATCTTCCACTTTGGTAAACAATATCTCGATTTTATGATAATTGACTTCAAGAAGTTCTTGAAATGAACAGTAGTTCATTTTCCCTTTGGTCTCAAAACCAAATTAGTAACAAGATTTGTCTATTATAAATTCTCAGCATTATCTGCTTATTTTCATCAAGACTTCCCGGAACAATCAATCAATAGAATTTGACAGGTTTGCTAACCGAGAACTCTAAAACATAAAATTTTGCTGACTAGCTAAATAGCTCCTTCTATCTTCTCTACTTAAAGGGTAAATCTTATCAAATCTTATGATTTCTTTGATACTTAGAGTAGATTGAACATTATACCCAGCAAATATTGATCATATGAAAAGACTTCTGAATCATTCTTTGACAAAGTGTGCACTTCATATCAACTTTAAAGTATCTTATCTTATTCAAAGACTTTTTATGCACTTTCAGTCGAATCTCACCAGCATTGAAAGGCCATCCAAGTACTTAGTGCAAAAGGTGTCGTTTTACTGCAAAATACTTATAAAGAAAGTTTTATTAAATGAAAAATATATTTGTTATATAATCAAAATAAGAAAGTTTTATATCTAGCAGGATGAACTTGAAATATTCTTTTTCCAGCTGATGGCTTCACTAATTCAAACATCACCTTTTTGAGTATCAGTTTCTTAACATTTGCTGAAATCCCAGCCTTAGGAAGTTGGGCATTTATACCTTTTTCTTTTAAACTAATGGACGATTAACTTAAAGACTTCTTTTTCAGACTTACTCCACCTCAGACTTTAGATGTGTCCTTTGGGAGTGTCAGGTTTTTTTATTTGCCGAAAATTCTACCTTAGGAAAATTTAGCCTTTACTTCAACTTTTTTCTTTTAGGACTACTGGATGAAGATGATGATTAATTTTTTTTTAGCCCTATTCCTATGTTGATATCTCGCTTAGGAGTGTCAGGGTTTTAATATTACCGAAATTTCTGCCTTAGGTTGTTAAGCCTTGACATCAATCTTTTATTTTTTAACTACTTGATGATGAAGGTGATTTCTTTCAGCCTTATACTTCCCCGATTTATAATCTCGCTTAGGATTATCAGGTTTTTTGGTATTTGCCGCAATTTCTGCCTTAAGAATTTGAGCCTTACATCAATCTTTTTCTTTTGGAACTACTGCAAGATGAACTAGATAACTTCTTCAGACTACCTCCCACTTTGATCTCTCTTTTGGGAGTGTCAGGTTTTTTGATGTTTGTTGAATTTCTGCCTTAGCCTTTACTTGAACTTTGTCATTAAGAACTACTTTATGATGAAAATAATTTCTTTTGAGCCGTATTCCTCCTCCGATTATGATACCTCCCTTAGAAGTATCAGGCTTTTCAATATTTGTAGAAATATCAGGCCTAGGAATCTCAGGTTTTATTTTAATTTTCTTCTTCTTTGAACTGCTTCAAGAGGATGATGAAGATTTCTTTTTAAGGTTAATTTTACTTCACCCTTAGGAAGTTCTGGTTGTTTGATATTGCAGAAATATCAGGTTTTGGAATATGAGGCTTGATTCGATTTTCTTCTTCTTTGAGCTGCTCTAAGATGAGCCTGAGGATTTCTTTTTTTGTCCTACCGATGGGACCTTAATATCTCTTTTACTTCAACTTTTGGAGCTCAAGGAAGACTCGATGAATGAAAGTCCACATGTGGATTGACATCAGTTTTACCCTTCAGTTCTGTAGCTCTAATATCTGCCTAGATTCCAGGGCAGCTGATTTCATTAAATTACTTCTTCTTTCCTTGGATAGAAGTGCTTCTATATCAGTCTTCAGGCTCAACATTAGTCTGTAGGCTCTGCAAGTCTGTTTTAGTCACTTAACTAATAGGGCCTGCTTGGTATCAGAACAGCACTTAACTAGTAAATGAATGGCTTCTGTCTTGTCTAGAGTCTTAATATAGTTCGTGGAATCCTCTCTGCCTTCGCCGTCTATACCAGATCTGAAATTTTCGTTCTTGTCCACTCTCTCTACCTGTGCTTTATCAATTCAATAGTTAAGACCCTTTTGAGGATGGTAAAAGGCTAAGAAATCCTTAAGAGTCATGATATTGGATGAGAATTAAAAACTGGACTATAGATAATTACTTGAGATGAATCCAAATATGCAAAGAGAAAAATTATTGTCCTATGTCATAGAACGATTAATCATAAGTGTAATAAGTATAAATTTGGAATAAAATCATGGCTATAAATATGTCTTGCTCTTACAGTGGCTGTCCTCTTGGAATCCGGAATTCTTGTAAAGGGTGTCCTAAAATGACATATTGGTGTGATGATCACTCAATGACTCATGAAAATGAAACAGATCACAATCTTAACCGTATCACCAAGAATGAATTGAATCTTATATGTTTGAGTGATTTCAATTCAAAAATCCAAAAGTATATAGTTCAGATGGTTAATGATACTGAAAAAGTAATTATGGCTTTGAAAAAGTCATCAAGTGAAGCAATAAAGAGCATGAAAATAACAGCAAAAAATATCAAAAACATCTCCGAATTAGAAGAAAATCTATTTTCACAAGAAAGAATCGCTTTTTTAGTAGCTGAGGTAGGAGAGATCTCAAATGACATAAAAATCAGCACACTAAGCAAAATAAGTGATTTGAAACGAGAAATTTATGAAAAGGATCAGATACTCCAAAATATTGAGAACTTAAAAAAAACCATGTCAGCCCTAGAACAAAAAGAAAGAGCGAAAGGTTATACTTAAGTAGAACTTCAAGGCATGAATAAACATCAAAAGTTTCAATTTTTATGGGATAAATTCGGCAATTATTATAGAAATACTTATAATTGGTCAGAAGAATTTGTGCAAAATAACTATAAAGAACTCTTATTTTCTAGCGATGGAAAATATTGTTTTTTTTGTAATCAATATTAAGGTAATCTCGAAAAAGATTGTAACCTACAACGAAGATCGTAACCTACAATGAAGAATATCGTAACCTACGACGAAGCTTGTAACCTACATCGAAGCGGGTAACCTACATTGAAGATAGTAACCTATATCAAAGAGGGTAACCTACATTTAGGTAAGGGATATAGAAGTCTGTATCGTCTACATAGTGCAAGTTTGGAACCTGGAAACGAAACGACGAGAGTTAGGCGACTATCATGATTCTTCTGATGCAAGAAAATGGAAAGATCGATACATCGAGTGCATCTATGAAGAGTGGGGCTATTAGTTTAGGTAATAAGATTAGTATTTGAAAAAAATTGTCTGAGTTTCCTTTCTTTTTAAGTAGTAGTCTAATATCTAGATCGTCTCAAATTTTTTTAAATAAAATTAAACAAAACTAAAGTAATGAAAGATAATAAATTAAAGGTAGATTACTTTCTAATGGTTGTTTGATCAATTGATTTTTATTAATATAATAATTGATAATGAAATAACTGAACTAAACTTGTTAATGATCAATGACTCTGCCAGTAAGAGCTCAACACAAAAGTATTTCACTCTTTCTATATCTAGATGCTTAGATATAACCTCAGTTTCAAAATTTTAGAAGAATTCGAAATATCTTCAAAGGAATTCTGAGTACTGAAAGTCAGCGAAGACCAAAGTCTTGGAAATTTGATTGGTCTTGAGGAAGGACTGATTCTATTTGAACATATCATGGATGATTCAGATGAAAGCATTTATAATCATTCATATTCATGGTAAAGTCTTATCTCTGGCGATTTTCAGAATATACAAAGAATGAATTTAACAACTCCCCATTCGCTGAAAATCTCTTACGAATCACAGTCGCCTCATCTTGCACAAACTCGGAGGTTACCAAACTAATAAATCATCAAAGACTAGACACCTATCTTCATTACAAATCTAAAATTGATCTTTCTACGAAATATTTATACATAGCCTATTCTAATGATTCCTTTCTTGAAATCTGATTTACAATTAAACGAAATAGAAATCAAAAGATTTGCAGAAATAGAATCTCTGAAAATATTAAACTAAAATGTAGTCCTAGCCATTGCAGACTATTATTATAGAATTTTTCTCGGTGAATAATTTCGAATGTATGGGTGAAATGAACTGTGGTATTGACTCAAGTTTCATTGAAATTTCAGATTGCAACAAAATTTATTTTTGTTGAAACATCATAAAAAATTTAAAGTTTTTGATATAATAGAATGCTATTATACTAAATAAAAATAACTTTGAACATGCAAATTTAAAGAGATAGAAACTTACCATAAATTCAAGCTGCAATCGAACTTTCAGAATGAAATAATTTTATGATAAGCTACCTCTATGCAATCTATATAACACAATTGTATTTTAATTATTTATTTTTTATACTCTACGAGTTTTGCTATAGTATCAATTGAAAATATTACTCTAAAATCGTAAATTTTATAATTATTATCTTTTCTAATCCTTTCTTTCTAGATTCAAGCTATAATATTCAACTTTACCTTTTGTAAGAAATTAAGTTTATAGATCTTGAAATAAATAATCATCCATATATAATCAAGAAGTTATTAAGATTTTTTCAAGAATTGTCTAATACTTTGGATAAAATCAATTACACATAATAAAGCAGATGAAAACTAAATAATACAACCCTTAAATTTAACCTATGATAATAATTTCTAATCTAAAACTAAGATATCCTGGTCCTCCAGTATTTATTACGTTAATTTTAATATCATTCAGTCCTTTCTTAACATATTTAGTAACATCACATACTACCTCAATCACCGTATAATAAGACGAACAGTTTGTATATTCATCATTAAGATAAATGTATGCTTGGTCGTCAACATTAAAGTAAATATTGGATGCTATTATCTTTTTATCAGGGACTTCAAATGTTTTATTGAAAACTAGCATATAGTTGATTTGATTTGCTTGATCAGCTGAGGTTTCCCAAATAGCTGTTCCTCCGGTATAGGGATTTGGGTCAATGTATCCAGATTTTATTTTGGCATATGCTCCAAGAGGGGAATTTGGCCCAACTACCCATAAAGAAGTATCACTAAAAATTTGAATTGTTGAAATTGCATCAGAAAAGGTTGAACAGGAGTACGGTAAAGCTGTAGAGAGATACACAAACTTAAAACAAAAATCATTTTATTAAGTCTAAGAGTATTTAATTTATAGATTAATCACTTTGATGATATTACTAAGTTTTATTTAAATCTAGAGAAAATTAATTCGATTTTTTTTTAAATCTCATAAATTTATTGAGTTATGAAGAATTTATTGAGTGAGGATCGGTATTCACTAAGAGTTTTCAATTGGCTACTAACTAAGTCTTGTAACCATATTGAGACAATTTCTTAGGGTATTATTATTCATTTCTGAAAATGAAATACTTTTGATTGAATTGATCTCTTTTTTGATGTATTTATAAATTGCTTTTCTCGTTTGATGTGAACATAAGAATTCAATATCTCTACATTGGCAGATTCATATACCTTTATTGTTTAATTCTTTCTATATGATTTATGATGTCCATCAATCTTTTAAAGTAATTTCAAAAATTTGCCCTCCCAACTAATTCTTCTACACAAATAATTTGCTAACGTCTATGACTCAATGTTGATATTTTCTTTAAAATGGCCAACCCAAGTAGAGCCTTGAAAATTCAATTTGAATTATTTTTATCAATCAAAATTTTATCAGTGTTGAAATGTGGCCTGCTCATCCACCTAATTCCCCAGAGATCTTCTACAAGTCCTTAAGACTTTTTCCTGGGAAGTAATAGGATGAGCCTTGATACGAACTCCAGGAGAAAAAAACCACTGATTATGTTTGCTTAATTATTCCTTTATATAACGTATGTTGTTTGAACAGTAGAAAAATACCGTTAGAATTTTTAAAAATCGAAAATATGAAATTTTTAGAGAAATTTGAATTTAGGGAGAATTTTGAATTTTTTATTTAGGTAGATTGATACACTAAGGGATTTAAAATTTTCTCATTTTTATGCTGATTCAAAGGTTTTAGAATCAGATTTGGGTGAGAAATTAGAATCTTTGATCAGTTTAAAGTTTAATATACTGTTAAAATAATATAAAAAAAAATCCAATGCTAGTAAAAGTTATAAACGCTCCAGCTTGCATGAGTATCAATTTTAAACATTTGGTCGATAGGGTTAAATAATTTCTTTTGTAAGGATTTCAAGTGTGTAAACTGAAGTTAGAATAACGAAAAGTAGTTAATTGAAGAGCTGTCAGTAACTTACTAATATTGATTGAATGAAAAATTTAAGAAAACAGTTGAAAACTAGTTTGATGTAGGAGGAGAGACATCCGACATGAAAGAAAATCAAGTCAGTGTAAACGCGAACCATCGGAGATATATTTTGATTGATTTTAAAGTAAATGCATCAAAACTATTAATATTGAGTGAGTTTAACTGATATGAACTCAAGCCAATGTAACTAAACACGATACTCTCTGATTGTAGTTAGACTATGACGTTAAAAAATCCATAAATTATAACTACTATCATCAATATTCTTTTCACAGTAAACTTTAAAGACTATCAAATGTTCATCAAGGGTTAAAATTTTTGTTATTTCTAAATCCCTCTTCAATTATCACGTAAGCTATAACAATAAACCCAAATTTCCATCAGATAATCACCATATAATAATGTCTGACCTAGATTTCACTAACTCCGCTCTGAAATTTCAATCAACCAATAAACCACCCATCTCCAACTACCAAAAAGATCTCAACAAAAAAATCCAAGCTTCTCAAAAAATCCAAAAATTATCTCACTGGAAAGCGATTTACAGCCCCATTTACCACGAATCTCAAATATTCACGTTATCTCCTTGCGGGTCATTCGCAGCTCTGGGTACCTCAAGTCCCGATATAGAAATTCTGAACATCGAGCAAGACATAATCGAGCAAACAATTCAAGGGTCAAGCAAAGTGACGTCCTTGTCATTTTCCCCATCAGGCCACTTCCTGCTCTGCGGGTTTGAAAGAGATCTGGCCGTGTGGGACCTGTTAAACAGAAAATTCACCTTAAAAATCTTGATGTTATCTAAATCTCCTGCCCCAGCAATTTTTTCGGCAAATGAAGATTTTATTATCAGTTCAGAAAAAATTGATGTCGTTTTTTGGAACTTTTTTCAAGGTATTGAAGAATTCAGACTTCAAGGACACAAAAATAATGTTTTGTCTCTTGCAAGGTCTGTTGATGGACATGCTTTTGTAAGTGGCTCAGAAGATGGCTCGATTATTTTTTGGAATCTTCGAGAAAGAAAACTTGAATTTGAGATAAATGCTCAGAATAAGGTCAAGTCTGTTGAAATTTCGAGTAATGGAAAATTTGTTGCTTGGATTTTTGGAAATATTCTGAAAGTTTGGAAGTTTTATGAAAAATGTGAAGTATTTTCTTTTAAACATATGATGGAAGTTGAGTCAGTGAAATTTTCTCCGGATAATAAAACTTTGGCCAGTACTTCGAATGATATTTTTATAAGGATCTTTGATTTAGAGAAAAAACAACTAGTTAACTTGTACTTCGATGTATTGTATGACAGTCCTCAAATAGTTTTCAGTCCTGATGAAAAGATATTAATGATATGCTTTAATTACGGAATAATCACCAAGTGGAATGTTGCAAAAAGACCTAAACAAGTCAGTTATTTCCAAGATTTAGAATATGATGAATACTTTGTTATCAATTCAGACGATCATAAATATTTAGGACTGTCAAGCCCTACTCAAGGGCTAAAAATTTTAAACGTGAAAAAAAAGCGAATTGATTTTTATTTAAATGAAAAGATGAATAAATATGATTTTATTAAAGTTTCGAAAAATGGCCTTCTTTTGATGACGATCGAGAAACAAAGTTTAATCATCTGGGACTTGAAAAAAAATGAAAAATTTTTTGAAGTTGATTGTGTTTTCAGCAACTTGAATAAATTTCCAATATCGAAAAATTTTTCTTTAGTTGTTGTTCCTGTCAGTCTTACTCTTTTAAGTGTCTGGAATACAGAGAAAAAATTGAAAATTTTCGATGTTTATAGGGAAGATATTAAATATTCTGCTGTTTCATTTTCGAATGATGATCGGCTTATTGCTTTTGGGTTCGAAGATGGATTTATTGTTGTCTGGCAAGTTGAGCCACTTTGCGAAGTATTTAGTCTTAAGAATAACGAACATATTATCAAAAATTTACTTTTTACTAAAGATCAAAAGTACTTTATTAGTACAACTGCTTTTTCTGCTTATGTTTGGAACATGAAGGAAAGGGTTCTAGAATTTGAGATAATTTTTGAATCTTCTACTAAATTTATAGCAGGTTTAATAGGACCTTATCTGGTTTTGATCACAAATAAGATAAATTTTTGGAATCTTAATGAACAATACAAAGAGTTTATGATTGATTCTCCAGGTAACTATAATAATTTTATATTCAATGGCAAATATCTATTAAGCCCTCATAATTATCATCTAAACTATTGGAAATTTCCAGAATATCTCGAAACCCAAACATTTGATGAGTTTGAAAGGTTTATTCCTTTAAAATTTTCAAGAAACAATAAATACGCTATTAGTGGTCATGAAAAAATATTAAAATTATGGCTTGTTGAAGAGAATAAAGAAATTCTAAGCTTTAAGGCTCATAAGAACTGGATTAGAACTGTTTCTTTTTCATATGATTCTCGATTTATTGTTAGTGGTGGTGATGACTGTTGTGTTAAAATCTGGGAATTAGATGGAACTGAAATTTTATGTTTCAATGGACATAAAAGCTGGGTTTTGACTGCTGAATTTTCAAGGGATGGGAAATATTTGATAAGTGGTTCGCATGATAGGGTTGTTTTATTCTGGAAATTCGGATTTGATCAGGAAGTGAAAGCTATTCGTGTACTTAAGGAAGTCATTTATTCTGCTTGCTTTTCAAATAGTGGAAAATTTATAGCTGTTGAAACTATTTCAGAAGTAATGAGAATTTTAAAGGTTAGAGTAATTTTATAGTAGTTTAGAAACTGGAAATTTGTTGAAGTATTTAAAAATACATTTAAAATTTTCTGCTTTAGAAGAAAATACCTCGGAACTTTGAAAATACTTTTTCTGCTTATATGGGGCTGCTGAAAACTTTAATTATAAAGCAAGTACTGACATTACAAATAAATATAATTGCTGGTTTCATTATAAGATTCAATCTATATACCGAAAAGGATTATTTATAAGCGTCAATTTTCGTAACTATTCTCATTATCGGTTAATAATGGAAATAATTTCCTGATAACTAGTTTCAAGTAATTTATACATTACTACGAAAATTATATATAACCTAAAGGATGCTGTGATTTAAATAAGAGATCAAGTTCAATAAAAACCAAACGAGAAGATTTGATTAGATTCAAGATTAGGAGAACCGTTTATATAAAAAATATAAAGGTAGGTTTCATTCAAGTTTGAGGGTTCTTAATAGTAGTTATTTATTGGAGGTCAGCAATAACATAAAACAAATTTTTTAGTTGTGTCATTCTTGAAATTATGACTATTAAAATTTGCACTATTAAAATTTGCACTATTAAAATATCCAGCCTATATCAACAAAAATGAATTAATTATCTTGAGAAAGGTAAGGCTAGAAGAATTTCAAAAAAAACTGAGCAAGCCAAATAAAATTTGTCATAATTCTTTCGATAATATTTATATGAATTGAATTAAGTATTATGTGTTTTGTCTAGATTATTCTAAAAGTGAATAAGTCTTGAGTATTAGAATTTAAAAGCAAATAAGTAATAAATAGCCATCTCTAATTTCTATTCAGAAAAATTAGTAATAATATGTTCTTTTTTTAATAATGCTCAGGTATCTATTCATCAGCTTATTCAGTATTATAAGAAAAGGAATATTAGATTTAGATTATTCCTTGAGGAAACATCAGAGATCGATCTTTAAAAAAACGTTAGATCAATGAGTATAGAAAAAATCATCATATTTAATGAAGCCAGAATACAAAATTTAATAATAATGCAAATTATTGAGATTCTAATTATAATTTTGAACTATTTCAATATAGATCCCTTCTAAATGATAATATGATACTAATCATATCTAGTATGTAAAATCAACAATTCAAATACTGCAGATTTTGAAATTTGAAGCCAACTTTACATTTATTTGAAGTCTTAGTAATCAAGCCCAATCAATTAGTGATTCCCTAAAAACTAATATAAAACAAATCTATAATAACTATGTTAAAAGTTCTTTCTACTAGTCAAAATGAAATAAAATCATTGAATTTTTTATGAATTTTCATCACTTTTCTTTAAAGTCCTCAAAATTTTTATAGTTTTAAAACTAATTTCCCGGTATATAAACAAAACACTTAATTCATCCCTAATAAATATTCCAATTCAAACCAAATAATGAAAAAAATGACTTCCTTCGATCAATTATTTGAACGCGAAGACTGCATTTCCGAGTTATCCGTGACATCCGAAAACTTCCAAAAGCGAATGAGTCGAATATACTCATCAAACCTAGAACAAACCTACAAGCTAATAAACGAATGTTCCTTAAAAAACAAGGAATACCAAACCAAACTTCTAGAGTAATCTTTATTCAGACTATCCGACCAAAACACAAAAATTCTAAAAGAAAACCAAGAACTAAAATCAAGACTTTCATCTTTAACAAGTCCAGCAGGTTCCGATTCTGAAACTTCAACAAAAAACCAAGAGCCAAGTCACGAGCAAAGCCGAGTGTCGACCCTTTGGCCCAGCGAGAGTCTTCTGGACTCATCATCAGGTTCTTTGCGCCCTAGCCTGTTAGAGCGAGCTTCAATTAAAACCTCGCCAAGGAGATCTCTTCAGTTCCCATCAAAAAAACACGCAGTGCTGAAGACAGCCCTGATTCATTCAGTGTCTTTTTTAAACTTTTAGATGTTCTATTAAATTTGATTATTTCAACTCGCCCAGTGTTGTGAAGTCGTTTTCGTCTTGGTTGAAGGACGTGTCGTGGATGTACTTCGGCTTTGGGACTTTTCCTGGATGCATGTCTTTGAATAGGTCGAGAACTGTTTTTTTATTTGCTTTTTCGAGCTCGTTTAAGTGGAAGGCTTGTCTTTCTTGAACGTCTTTGCAGATCAACTTGCATTTTTCGAGGATTTCGAGAAAGTCTTTCACGGTCTTTCCGCTGATGTTTAGGTGAAGGTCTGAGTTTATCTTTTGGATTGTTCCTTCGATTTGGCTGAATTGTTGCTTTACGAACTTGTTGTCTTCGATGTTTTTTTCTAAGGATTTACGCTCTTCTTCGATTGAGTGGTTTAAATCGATTATTTGACCTGTGTAGGGCGAGTTGGCCTCTTTTGATACAAGAAGCAATTCATGTAATTCATTCTTAACTTTTTCATTCTTTGCTTTAAGTATACTAAGTTGATTCTCAGATTCACTAATAGAATTCTGCAACTGAGCAATATCCTCATCTTTCTTCAAAAACCGATCAACAACAGTCCTAACTTTCGAAATTCCAGTTGCAACCCTAATTTTAGTAAAAGCATCCTCCGCATCTTCCGACTCCTTAAAAGCCATATCTTGTTTATACTTGATAAAACTGTAATAAATCTTATACAAAATAATCTGTTCCTTACATTCAATTTCCTGAGCATTTCTATTCTCATTAGCTGCGATTTCAGCGATTTCCGCCTGCCTATTAATCCTTTGAATCCGTCTTTCAGTAGCCTGTTTTTTATTCGTAGCAGCTTTTTCAAGTCTTTTAATCAAATCCTCCTTATTTTTTTTTTCAATTAAAACTTCTTCAGAAATACTTTTAAGCAGTCTTTGCGACTGTGCCTTTTCCTCTTTATTCCTCATTGATTTTTTTTGGTATTCAGAAAGATGATTTTTAACAAGACTAAGTTTTCCATGCAAGTCAGAAGATTTGAGTTCAAGTTGAACAGATTCAGCTTTCATCCTGCTGCACATATGATCAAGACTTTTATTATCCTGTGACTCTTTTTCTAATTTTCTCTTCAAGCTATCCAGTTCTCTCTGCAGATAAATCATTTTTGCTGAAATCGATGATTGATCTTCACTGAAGTTCGCAGTAGTTGAGTCAAGTTTTTCGATTTGTTTCGACATTATTCCGATTTTTTCTCTTTTTTTCAGGTTTTCATGAAGGATATGGTCGTAGGCCTTGCGGATCATCACGAGTTGCAAGGTGATTTCACGGATCTCTTCATCGTTTTGCAATGAAGAAAAATCGTAATTGTCGGTACTTCGAACTAAGTCGAACTTGCTTGTACTGATGTTTGAGGTGCTTTGAAGGAATTTCTTTCGCAGGGTAACTGACATTTATAGTGCTTTAGTCTTCAATAAATGGAAATTGATAAATCTTTTGAAGCTACTTTCCATGGAAAAACTTTTGAAATCAACTTGTCTGTCACTTTCAATGCAGTTATTTTAGCTGTTAGAGAAAAAAACTCAGGAAACCAATGGCGAGGGGCTTTTTCATCACAGAATATCGAGGAAATGACGGGAAAAACTGGAAATTTCAAAAAATTTCAAGTTTTCTGTAAAATGCTTTTATCCGGGCTGGAAAAAACGACCCAAAGTGTGATAATCGACCTGATCACGAAGGAAGAACTGAATAAATTAAGAAGTGAAGTAAAGGCTTCGAAAGATAATAAACTTTTGATGATCTTGACTTATGTTGTTGAATTCGACAAGGTCCAATACCCTCTTCAACTTCAGCCTACTTCAACTTCATTCAGAAAAAGCCAGTCTTCGGAACTAGAAGAGATTAAATCACAATTGGCTGAGTTAAGGACTGTCAAGCAGGAAAAGGACATCATGGAAAAAAGACTGGAAAATATGATCAGTGAAAGAGATCAAGAAATCTTTTACCTTACAAAGGAAAAACAAGGACTTCAGGGAGAATTGGATAAGATTAAGAAGCAGATGGATGTTATCATTGAACAACTCGAAAGTCAGGCTGATTTAAGCATGAGTAAACATGAAAAAAAGGAGGAAGAGTTCAGGAAAGTCAAGGAAAAAATGGAAAATGAAATTGAAAGGTATAGAAGAGATGTAAGGACTTTAAGAGAAGAAAGCAAAAAAGATAAAATCAGGATTTTGCAACTTGAAAATGAACTAAAAACTCTTTTTCAAAATTCAAGACAACATCGACCAAAGTCAATCTCAGGAAGTTCAAACTCCTTACAAAGAAGTTCTTTCGTTTATAAAGAAAACGATGAACTGAACCAAAAACTGTCAACATTAAAACTTCTTCTAGAAAGAGCGAAAGACTCTTAATTTAGTTAAATTAATCGTTTTGGATATCAATGTTGAGACTATAAGGACAGAGAATATTTACACCCCGGGCCAAAGACCCTCCTTTTATCATTTTTTTTATTTTCGGGTGATCTTTGACGATATTTTTATCTTCTTTATTCACTTGTTCAAGTTTATATTTAATATGATTAACTTGCTCAGCAGCTTTTTTCAAATTTTTTTCAAGATGAGTGATTCTCTCATTTTTTCTTTGAGATTTTTTTTCATAGACCAGAAGGTCATTCTTCATGCTTGAGCACTTGTTGGACATTACTTGATACATCAGGTTCAGTTGTTCTAAATTTTTTTCTAAGCTTTTTACTTTGAAGGACTCTGACTGATTTAGAGAAAGAATTTCTTGAAGTGTTTCTTTGGTCACCAGGACTTTTTCAGGGTCTTTCTGGCAGGTTTCAAAGGTTTCCAGGGTGAATTTGAAGGAATTACTGATTTTTTCTTTACTTTCTAAAAGATTTTCATTTTTTTCTGATTGTTTTGAGAAAAGGGTTTCGAGTTTCTTGATAGTTTCCTCGAAAGTCTTTGAGTTCTGTTCAAGTTCTTCGATTTTAAACCGACTCATCACGAGACTATCATTGAGTTCCATGATTTTTTCCTGATACTCCTCAACAAGACTATTCAAATGACAGACTTTTCCATTCAAATTATCATTTTCCTTGAGTAGTTCATTATTCCTCATCTTCAAATTCCTTACTTCCTCCTCAAGTGGCAGTAGTCGATCCTTAAAAAACCCTTCATCAATAATTTCTTTCTGTTCAGGTTCTTCCTTAAAAAACCCTTCCTTTAAAATATCTTCATCCTGAGTAAATTCAACAATTTTTTCCTGAAGCCACTTGATTTTCAGGTCTTTTCTCCGAATGCCTTCATTAGCATTGTTAAGCATTAACTTCAATTCAGCCAGTGAAAGTTCTTTATTAACAACAGGTTTATTTTTAACAGCTTTTGCCCGAAGTCCAAATCTCAAAGTACTGACAGTTTCATTTTCATTACTAAAAGCAGAAGAAACAGTTACAATAAGAGAAGTCTTCGAATTTCCTCCTAAACTTTCACTGAGAACCCTTGTAAGTTTCGAGTCTCGATAAGGCACATGTGCAGATTTTCCATCAGTGAGTGCAGAGATGACATTTCCAAGAGCTGAAAGTGATTTATTGATATTCTTGGTCTCATCTAGTCTCTTCCCTTCAGCTGCTGACTTTGCGAGTTTCTCACTTCCAGCCAAGTCAACTAAAAAAAGTTTTCCAGTCTTCACCGACAAGTCAAGAGTATTATGCTGAGAAATAGTGACTAAAAACATGGCATGTGACCTTGAACTTTCCTCATTCATCAAAGTCCCAGCGACTTCCCTTTGTTTATTCCCAGCTCTTAACAAGTTCAGCACTTCTTTTTCACTTGCCACGTAAAATTCGCTGAGGTCTCTAATGAAAACTCCACGTGTCTTATCTTCAGATATTTTTAAATTCTGCTTGGGACTAAGCAAGTCTCGAATTTTTTCAAGATAAAGTTCACAAAAGCTGACTTTTACTGAAAATTCAAGAAATTGGTCAGATTCTTGAATTTCTTCAAAAATCGTCTTCGAAATTCGAGGAATCAAGCCTTTTGAACTCGGGTCTGAAATGTCAGGACCGATCATTGTGAAGGTCTTGCCTGAAGAGGTTTGGCCGTAAGCGAGGACTGTGCCGTTGAAACCGAGAAGAAGAGATTTCACGATTGGAAGGCCGATGGAGTCGAAGACTTGCTTTTGACTTGAGGATGGTCCGAAGATCTGGTCGAATGGGTAGATTGAATCGGGAGATGACTTCAGGTGTAAAGACTTTTGACTCTTGTGGATCTCGACTGATGGCAAATCACTTGAAAGCATTGGCTTTACTCGACAGACTACTTGAATGTTTTTGTGAGAGTCTGGATCTTCGAGGGTTTTTGAACGGAGAATTGGAGACTTTTGGAAATTAGTCGTTTGGTCCGCCATTGGATTTGTAATTTGAATAATATGAATTAACTGGGATTGGGTTTTCTATTAGGAGTAGACTCAGTTCTTAAATAGATGAAACACAAAACTTAATATTAGAGTGAATTAAAATGAATTAAGCGAATCTACTTCTTAGGTTTACTCGCAGAGTAGTTCAATCTCGATGGGTTAAATTTGACAGTTTTTATTTCAATACAGTTTTTTTTCATATCCTTTTTCCTGAAGTGTTCTTCAATGATTTTATTATTAGTGATGCTGATGATATACTGCCCTTTCCAATACTTGACCATATTAAGAGAACTGAGTGTTTCCATCACATCATTAGGTGCAATAGCAGTTTCTTCCGTGATTTCCTTCAAACTTAAGTTTCCCTTTTCTCGAATAAGGCTTAAAATAGTGTCCGTCCAGTAAGACTTATAAGAAACTCTTCCTAAGTCACTCAAGGGTCTTTCAGGGGTCCCAATTTTTTTTTCTCTTTTGCTTAACTCGTAGCTTAGAGCGATTAAAAACCTGCCGTATCCTTTTTGTTGATATGGAGGAAGAGTTAATATGCAGGCTAAGTTGTACTCGTCGTTTCCGATTTCCTTTGAAAAATAACCGACTACTCTTGAAAACTTTCCTGAGTCCTCTGTTAGTACGTAAAATTTGAAAGGAGGAACATAATAATACAAAGTCTTATGATCCAAAAACAACTTCGCCAACAAGCAAAAATTCTGACAATAAAGTTTATGTTCAGCCCCCATGATTTCAAATACCGAGATAGATTTAACCTTGGGTAAATCAACCTTATCCCTATAAATCAATTTTCCCTGAGGTCTTGTATAAGGACATTTTTTCACATGTTCTTTATAAGTGCCTCCATGTCTCATATACTTAAGACAGAATTCACAAACATAAAGAGTAGGAATATGCGGATATTTGTAAAGATAAGGCGAGTAATACCAAGGTTTGATTTCAAATCTTCCTAAAACCACTCTATCAACATTCCTAACCTTCGTATTTTCTTCATGGTCTTTTTCACACTGTGTGATATTCGGATTTTCCAGTTCATCACAAACTTCAGGGTTCTGGTCTTCCCTTTGTCTTTTATGAAACCTTGTAAGTATCGACTTCTTCTTCTCCTCACTATCAGGCGGCATGATGGAGATTCGACTTTCACTGACCCAGGCATCAAGTCTTTTATTGAATCCAAAATAATGGACATAAAACTCCTTCGGCGAGTCCCTTTCATGAATGATTTCTCCAGGGTCTAATTAAAATATACAGATATTTCCGTCAGTCCACTGACATAAGACCTTCGAGCCAACTTTGATATCCATTTATTTTAGATTACTCAGCCCGAGTGCCTTGAAGCATTTTCAAAAGCACGTCTTTCGAGTACTTCAAACGTTTTACCAGGTCTCGGTCTCCTAGTTCTAAAGCGTTGTTCATCGGGTGAGAAGAGCATTCACCGTCTTTTTTTATGTAAACTACTGACTTGCTGATGTTTGAAAAAATCAACTCACTACGGTCGTTGAAACAGACTTGGATTATTTTGTTGCTTAGGCGGAATAATACTGCGTGAGGTGTCCGGATCCAACTTTTCAGGTAAAAATTTTGGTCTTCTACACTTGATAGTGACTTTATGCCTAGATGTTTACGGAATAATTGAGTTAACATCACTTTTTTGTAGAGCTCTTGAGGGTAACTGTCGATTGAAAACTCTAGGTTGTTCTCGCCTTCACGTGATATGTTGATGTAAATCATTTTAGTGTAGGTTAGGTTTGAGATTATTTTTGTCTTGTCGTTGAAGAGGACTCCTAGCCAGTTGGTGGATAGAAGGTAACCTAAACCGTATTTGTTTGTGTAGTCGATCCAACTTTTTACCCAGACTTGTGGCCCATTATCAAGAGTTTGTACAAAAGCACTATAAAAAGGAACCCCTTTAGTCTCAGAATACAAAGGTCGTTCAGGGTCCCTAGAATGCGGTCTTTCACTTCGAGGAGAAGGAGTACTGGGCTGACTGACATTATCCAGAGTAGACGACCTAACAATAGAAGGTTCCTTGGCATGTTTCCTTCCCCTAGACTCAAACTGTTTGACATACCCTTGACTTGGAGGAATAGCAAGTACACAATTAGGCAAAAGCTTAGGAATAATATTCCTAGTAAAAAAGTCACTTGACAAAATCTCATCAAAAGTAGGTCTTTTCGTATAATCCAAATTCAAAATCACAGTAATAAGCGCTTTGGCCTCAGGTGTAATTGCGATATTTTCAGGAAAAGTATACAAGTTAAGTTTAATCCTTCTATAAGTCATCTTCACATCGCCAGTCTCAAAAGGTGGCTTTCCAACCAACAAAGTATACAAAAGCACTCCAAAGCTCCAAACATCACATTCATAAGAATGTCCGAATTTTCCATCAAGTATTTCAGGAGCCATATAATTAGGAGTTCCACAAATAGTCCTCTTCCTTTCACCGTCATATTCCAATTTCGCCGCAAGTCCAAAATCACCTAATTTGACTTCCATGCTTTCAGATATCAAAATATTTGCAAGTTTTATATCTCGATGAATGACTCGGTGACCATGCAAGTACTTCATGGCTTGAATCAGTTGAAACAAATAACACTGAGCCTCCAGTTCAGTGATTCGCTTTCGGCGACGAATCAAGTCGCTGAGGGTCTGGTTCGTGCAAAGTTCGACCAAGATGTAAAGATGGTCTTCGTCTTCGAAGTAATTGCAAAACTGAACAATGTTCGAGTGATGAAGAGTTCTATGCACTTTTATCTCACTCATTAACTTTTGACGTGCACGGTTTTTTAGTAAGTAACTCTTGGAAATTACTTTTCCTGCAAATTGCTCGTTGGTTTCTGAACAGGTCATCTTGTAGACTTTGGCGAAGGCTCCTTTGCCCAGGAGAAATCCTTTTGTGTAGTGCTTGAATGTTGGCTCGCCGTTTGGTTTTTGGATCTTTTCTATTATCACTTTAGGAAGGTTCTCTGTGCTGGAGTCTTTATTCATTTTTATCTTGTGAGACTTGACATGTTATTTTTAGATGTTTTTGATGGTGGTGAGAGAGTGGATTTGAATAAATTTTTAGCGACAGGTTTATTTAATATTGTTTTAGGGATTTTAACTGGAAATTTTTATTAGTGATGTAGGGCTGATTGGAAAATGAGGAATTTGATGAGTGGAGGTTAGTTTTAGAATTGTTTTGTTTAGGATAATTTTATGATGTTTCTAGAAATTCTAATTATTTTGAGTTTTTGATTATTATCTATAATGAGTGAACTGACATGCTCGATTTGTACTGAATTTTATGATCTAGGGGAGCATATTCCTATGATAGCTCCGTGTGTTATTCATACTTTTTGCAAAAAATGCATAGAAACTGAATTCATAGAGAATAATTCTTTCACATGCCCCACCCACAACAAAATATTTCAAGAGTCCATCTCTGGATACCAACAATGCAAAGACTTGATAGAGATGATTACTGATAACCAGATCCACTGTTACTTCGACCAAAATCCTCCAGTTATTTTCAGCATCTCTCAAGAAAAAGCTCTATGCCAAGACCATTTAGAAAAAGAATCAGCAAAAAATGCAGAAGTTCAAAACATAATAATTTTAAGAGACAACATCATTCACATCCTGTTAAAAACCTTTAAGATAAAGAAGTCCAAATTAAGCTTCGAGATGAAAAGAATCTTCGCTATTCTCCTCAGCAAGAAAAAGCTTCAAATAAAGCTTAACTACTTAAACGCTATAAAAGCTTATAAAATTGAAAGTTTAGATCTAGTTCTAAACAGTCAAATCAACAAAAATTTCGAGTTAAACCCTTCAAATTTTCAGATTATGTACCGACATGAAATGCTGAAAACAAGAGAGTCCTGGGACTCGTTTATAATTGAAACTTTTACATCTATCAGAAGTCAACCCATCTGGTATTTCACAAATGTGATGAAAAATATGTACTCTAGAAATACAGCTGACTTCAGAAATTTAATTGAAATTGAATATATGAAAGCAAACCTCATTCATCAAATCACTGATATCAGCTGCCCTATCTGTGGAAAAGGCTTTCAACTAGGCGCGAGATATCCTCGGAGATCATTTAATTGCGGGCATATTGTTTGTTATACTTGCAGTTTAAACAACAGAAACTGCGGGTACTGCAATATTGAATTCGGAAAACTAGATCCTCTCGTTGAAGAAGACCTTTTTCAAGACGTGACTTGCAAAGTCTGCATGAAAGAAAATCCGATTTCCTTTGAAAACCTGCCATATCACAGCTTCTGTGACTGTATTTACTGTGAAACCTGCATAAAAAGAGACTATTTAACTCACTGTAAAGTTTGCTTGAAATTTTCTGCTTTGCCAACTGAAAACATGTTTAAAGTTTCAAAAAAAACATTAATTCGAAGTCATTACATGAGTTCAAATATCCTCTGCATGATATGCAATAAAAACAACTCAATATTCTTCTCTAAAAAGAACCTGAATCTTCTTTGCAATCAATGTTTTCGAAAGTTTCCAGTTCCCGAAAGATTAAGTCTCGAATGTCAAAGACTCGACATGATGAGTTCTTTAGAAAAATACATCCAAGAGACCTTTAGAAGTACTTTCGAGCAACACTACCCAAACTTTACCTATTCTTCGATAAACCAAAAAATTGTGATAATCCTTCAACATTTGAACAAAAAGTTCAAATGGGATTGCCCGGGTTACAATTTTTCTAATATCCGAATATTCAGAAGGTTCAACACGACCTACCCAGTGAGTAGTAAAGACCGAAGGGCTTTAAAAGTATCTCAAGGCGAAAGGTTCGAAGTCCTTGTGAATACAAATCGAGAAGTGAAGTTAATCGGAGTGATTATTGGAGGAAGGCAGAATATCGTAGGATCTTCTATAAGTGCATCAGTGTCAATCAACGGAGAAACAACTTTCAAGGACTTTACTGGAAAAGAAGGCTTTGTTATGAGAAATGAAGGGATACCAGGACAACGCTTTTCAATTATCTTGACTTATAACTCACCCTGCTCAGTGGCCACAGGAAAGTTCTTAAAAAATAATTCAGGAAGTTCAAGTAAAGTAACTTTCGAGTTCGAAAGACCTCCAAACTCATCTCTTCTCGACTTGTCGAGAAGTGGGCCGATCTTAGGTTTAATCTACTCAGACGATACTTAATTAGCTTAAAGACTCCAGTCTAAAACGACTACCAGATAAATGAATCAAAAGGTCGTTCTTCAGTCTCGCCCTCAAGACAGCATCAAGCTGACCGACTTTCAAACCCTTTCAGAACCACTTCAAACCAGCTTGAAACTTGGAGAAGTCCTCGTCAGAGTCGAGTGGATTTCAATAGATCCAGCTCAGAGAGGTAATTAAAAATCAGTTTGGGTCTCAGGGGTTCGGTCTTACATCCCTGCAATCGCAATTGGACAAGTGATCCGCGCGATGGGCGTTGGAATCGTTCTTGCCTCTCGTAGTCCCATCATTAAAAGAGGAGAATTTGTTTCAGGGTACTTTGGATGGCAACAGTTCGCGAATGTCAGTGGGTCTGAACTTATAAAGTTACCTTCTTATGAAAATCCACAGCTTTATTTAGGAGTTCTTGGAATTTCTGGACTCACAGCGTATCTTTCTGTGTTTAATGTCGCTAGGGCTAAACCTTCGGATGTCATGGTCGTGTCTACGGCTGCTGGGTCTGTAGGCGCACTTGTTTGTCAGATGGGGAAAATGGTTGGGTGTAAAGTTTATGGAATTGTTGGATGTGATGAAAAAGGAGAATACTTGAAGAGAGAACTAGCTGTTGACGGCTTCGTGAATTATAAAAATCAGAAAAATCTTGCAGGCGCCATTCGAAAAATGTGCCCAAAAGGTGTTGATGTATTTGTTGACCATGTTGGAGGACCTATTTTAGACGCTGTTTTAGCTAATATCACCAAAGGTGCTCGTATCATTATGAGTGGAGCTATTTCAAGCTATAGTCAAAAGAAAGCTCCTCCTATTTTCAATTATGCGTAAGAATTATGAAGCGCGGCTATTTCCAAATCTGCCGAAATTCAAGGGTTTATTGTTTGGGACTTCGTGGAAATGTTTCCAGAAATCCAGGAAAAACTTCTTCAGTGGGTTAAGGAAAAAAAGTTGAAGCATAAGGAACAGGTCATTGAAGGTGTTGAAAATGCTCCGAGGGCACTTCAGATGTTGATGAATGGAGAAAACAACGGGAAAATGATTGTTCGAGTACTGCATGAAGCGCCGAAGTTATAGAATTAGGATAAGGATTTTAATAGTTTTTTAAAATTTTGGGTTTAGATAAAATGGATAAATATCGTGTTGGATTTCTTATAGAAAGTCGATTTATTAGAAAAAGAAGACAAGCCTCTTATCTCAAAATATTTTCATTAATTCTTTTATATGAATTAGAGAAGCTTTTTACTTTTATTAACTCCAGTTTTTTTAAAACTGAAATCCTTTGATTACAGCGAAAAAATTTCATTTTCTTAACAAAATGTAAGCTTTTTATGTTTTCTCTACACAATAATAATAAACATCAAATCATTTATTAAGGCACATATATTTAAACTAAGTACCTACAAATGAAAATGGAAAACTCGACGAAATTTTGAATTTTTCATTCTTTTTTCTAAATGTTTCCAAAGCCAAGAGTCTTTTTTCATGAAAGCCTCCAACCCTTGAACATTAAAATTGAAATCAGTTTTGATTTCCTTAATTTTTTTTCGAATCCAAAAAATCTCCCTCCAAAGGCTAAATGTTGATAAAGCACTTTAAAAAACAACTTCAAGATAATCTCTAAATAATCCAGTGAAACCCATAGTAAAGTAGTCCATAATCAAGACCAAAAAAATGACAAAAAGCCAGTCAAACTAGGTAGATTCAAAGATAATCTAAGCAATTAAATTAAACTACTGCCTTGACTTTCCAGCTGGATTGCGAATTGCAAAGTTTCAGCATATTTCTTTCGATGTAGTCGTTTATGCATGCAGAGTTGACTAGTTTGCCGGAATTTCTTGCCACAGAAGCTGCACTTGAAAGGCTTTAGCCCTGAATGAATGAAAGAATGCTCTCGAAGGTTTTGCTTGCTGACAAAAGTCTTTCTACAAAGATTGCAAGTATGTGAAATTTTGCCAAGATGACAAACTTCGACGTGCTTTTTCAAGTTAAATTTGCTTTTGTACTCTTTATCACATCCGTCAATTGCACAGCAAAAGACGATGAACGAGGTGATTTGATGGCCTTCCATTTTATTAGCCCAGGAAGAGTAGATATGCTCTAATGAATTTATCGATTAAGAGTACTTTGATAATTAGAAAAAAGAAGAATATCAGAAATAAGGTCTTTAATTCAACTTTATTGAAAAATTTTCAGGATTTTTTTAGAAAGAATAGTTTTTGAGGAGATAGAGAAATGTTTCAGTTTTCGAAGTCGAATCGTACTTAGTTTAAATATGGTAACTGCTTTTCTGAATTTCATTTTTCTTGAACAATGAAGAATCTAGAAAAATGCTAGATAAACTTCGCAAGCGCCTTGAATTCAACTTTCTAACAAAATTAATGAAATCTTGATAATTTTTCTAAATTCCATCAAATTTGAAACTTAAAAACAGTCAATAAATCAAATTTCTTATCATCAAGAGCCACCCTCTTTCTCTCACCTAAACATCTTCCTCATCCTTAAATTAAATCCTAAAAATTGAAATGGGCTGTGTTCCATCTCCTGAAAAGGTAAAAATCTCCCAAAAAAGTCTAAACTCTCGACAAGTTTCAATAAAATCCACAACATTCATCCGAATGTCCTTAAGCAACAGTCTCTCAGACTACATCGAAATTCGAAACCTAGGCTCAGGTGCATTCGCAGAAGTCTTTCTATGTCTTCACAAGCCGACGAAGACAGAGCGGGCAGTGAAGCACATCCGTAAGCAAGCCTTAACAAAAAGCCAGAAAGATTCAAAATATCTTTTAAAAGAATTCCAGATCCTTCGAGAACTAGATCATCCTCACATATTAAAATGTTTTGAAATGTTTGAAAGTGATTTATTTTACTACGTGTCGACTGAGTACTGCCCAGGAGGTGATTTATTCAGTGAAATAGTGAAACTAAGTAAATTTACTGAAAAACAAGCAGCTTCAATCATGTACCAGTTGTTATCAGTCCTCGTGTATTGCCATGAAAAACGAGTCACTCACCGTGACTTGAAGCCTGAGAACATCTTGCTTCTAGAGTCGGGGTCTGACCTTTGCATAAAAGTTGCGGATTTCGGGAACTCCATCATTTTCGACCCGGACTCGAGACTTAGCGGTTGTTTCGGGTCGGCTTATTACTTGGCTCCTGAGGTTTTTACTGACTCTTACAATGAAAAGTGTGATATCTGGAGTGTCGGAATCATTCTTTATATTCTTCTTACAGGAAGACCACCTTATCCAGGAAGGTCAAACGAAGCGATTCTCGCTTGTGTGAAAGACTCTCCCTTGAAAATCAAACCGATTAACACCCAGGGCTTGTCCGCGCAAGCTGTTGACCTTCTCAAGGCTTTGCTTAGAGTCAACATGAATCTACGCCCTTCCGCTAAGCAGCTGTTGAAGCACCCCTGGATTCTTAATCATCGAGAAGGAAAAAGTGAGAATATTGAACTCGCTCTTCATAACCTTAAAGAATTTAACTCGAAGTCGAAATTGAGAGAAGCTGTTCATGTTTACATCGCAAGTCAAATCAGCAGTAATCAGGACTTGAAGTACTTTCGGAAGTGCTTTCAAGAAATTGATAAAGACGGTGACGGAAAAATCACTAAAGAAGAACTTTTTGATGTGTATTCAAAACAGATGAGTAAAGAAGAAGCGGAGAAGGTTTCTCAGGAAATTATTCAGAAACTTGATAAGGATGAAGATGGGAATATTGATTATACTGAGTTTTTAGCTTCTTGTATTGAAAGACAAAGACAAACTTCACTTGAGGACTTGGAAATTGCTTTTAATATGTTTGATATCGATCGTAGTGGCACGATCACTGTTAATGAAATTAAAATGATTTTGAATGATGGAGATTGTCAAGATGATGCCGTTTTTCATGAAATTATGAAGGAAGCTGATACGAATGGAGATGGAGTCATTGATCTTCGTGAATTTTTGAATTTGATGAGCTCGACTATTCAAACTACTGCTTCTGTGAAGTTGATTAACACGATTTCGCAAGGAATTTTGAAGAAGTAATAGAAAATTCTAAACCTTTAAATTAAATGAATTTATGGCTTGAGTGAGAAGTTTTAATGTTTTGATTTATAAATCATTTATATGGGCTGCAGTATTATTACAAGCAAAAAACGGAAAAATAACGAAATTAAAAAAAAATCATCATATAGGCAACCCTCTATCACCCCAAGTGTCTTTACACGAATGACTAGTCACCAGTACAGTCATCACTACGAAGAATTAAAAAAATTAGGTGCAGGTTCATTCGCAGAGGTGATGTTATGCCTTCACCGCCCAACAAAGACAAATCGAGCTGTAAAAATAATCCACAAGCCCGACCTAACAATAAGTAATCGATCACCAGACTATCTAACAGAATTCGACATTCTTCGAACCTTAGACCATCCAAGTATTTTGCGATGTTTCGAAGTATTCGAAGACGAAAGATGTTACTACATCTCCACCGAGTACTGCCCAGCAGGAGACCTCTTCAGCGAAGTAGTAAAATTCAAAAAATTTTCAGAGTTCCAAGTAGCCGACGTGATGCACGAGCTTTTATCAGCTTTAGTCTACTGCCACGAAAAAGGAGTCATTCACCGAGACTTAAAACCTGAAAATATTTTATTACTTGAAAAAGGTCAAAATTTCAGCATAAAAGTCGCGGACTTCGGCAGTTCAGTCCTTTTGAATAAAAACCGAAAGATAAGTGGATGTTATGGATCTGCTTATTACCTCGCTCCTGAGATATTCTCTGACACATATGATGAAAAATGTGATATCTGGAGTGCAGGGATCATCATGTACATACTACTCACTGGCAAACCGCCTTACCCAGGTCGTGACAGTGAAACAATCATCCAGTACCTGAGAAGTCAACCTTTTCTTCTAACACCTGCCAAAACACAGTTGATGTCTTCTCACGCTGCTGACCTTTTAAAGCAACTTCTTGTAATTAACCCTTCAAAGCGAATAACCGCGAAACAAGCCATGAAGCACCCTTGGATCAAGTCAAGACTTGAAAGGATCCCCACTGACATCGAACAAGCCTTGAACGACTTGAAGACTTTCAATTGTCAGTCGAAACTTCAGGAGGCGGTTAGAGTTTTCATCACTTCTCAGATAACCAGCCATGAAGATATCAAGTATTTCAAGAAAAGCTTTCAAATTATTGATAAAGATGGAAATGGAAAAATCACGAAAGAAGAACTTGTTGCACAGTACTCTAAGTTCATGAGTCTTGATGAGGCTTGCAAGGTCGCTAAGGAGATTATTGAAAAAATCGACCAGGATGAAGACGGGATGATTGATTATACTGAGTTTTTAGTTAGTTGCACTGAAAGGCAACTTGTGGTTAGTTTGGATTATCTGGAAGCGGCTTTTAAGGCTTTTGATCTTGATGATAGTGGGACTATCACTGTTGAGGAGATTAAAAATTTGCTTGGTGATGGTGAACAGTATGATGAAAATATCTGGAAAACTATTCTTGAAGAGGCTGATGATAATAATGACGGATGCATTGATTTGAAAGAGTTCATTAGTTTGATGAACAACTTCAAGTCAAACTTTGGAAGAGTTTTAACAGGTCGTAGTGAATGAATTAGTTTTTAACTATTTAGGAGTTTTGGGAACTTCAACTTTTTTTTCTTCCACAAATTTCATCTCGATTTTTCCCTTGGCTTCATCAACCATCTTTCCAAAGAGACTATTAGAAACTTCAGGTTTTGGCCTTTTAAGTTGAATAGTGGGTTCTAGCCGTTGCAAGTAAATAGCTTCAATATTATCCCAGTTCTTATTCTTCTTTTTCTTATTTCTTTTAACTCTTCTCACCGGTTCAGATGGTAAAATAATATCAGGCTCGATATCTTCGAGTTCTTCTTCTTTAAGTTCGACTTCAGGTTCTTCAATATGATGAACTTTTCTGCTTTTCTTGTCAAGATACTTGTCCTTGTCAATCACTTCCAGGATTTTTCCTCCAATGAAATTTCTTCGAACTCTGAATTTTTCACCGTCGCAGACGAGGTTGGCGAAATGAACGTCTTTTTGATCCACTTGAATTGTTTTTGGGTCGTATGATGAAATCATTCGCTCTGAAAATAACGGAAGGTTGGACTTCGGGTCAAGCTTTGGCACACCTTTGAAGTCTTTTTTTACTATTGTGTAAACTTTTCCTACCTTGTTCCAAACTACTACTGCTTCTGGGTTGTCTGGGTCTTGAAATGCATGTGCGAAGTCGAAGTCTTCTTCTTTTTTTACTGACTTCCCGATTGTCCATTGACCGTTTTCTTCAACGTCTAGGATTTGGGATTGGTTGAAGTTTCGATTTACTTTTATACTTGTTCCTTGGGATTTACTGCGAAGGGTTCCGACTTTTATGTTCTCTGGGTCGACATTTTCGAGAACATATTGATCGTAGTTTATCACCAGCTTATCAGGATCCTCGATACTTATTGAGTCTTTGAAAGTTTTACTTATAAGCACTCTCCTACCAGATGGAATATGATTGGCTATAATCGTCGACCCTTCATCAAGTTGAGCAGTGGATAGGTCTAAGTCATTTTCTTCATCAATAATATCTAAAATCCTTGGTACAGGTTTTAACTTAACAGGCGAAAACGGTTCAAACGAAATATTCCACATATCTGGACGTGAGTTGACAACAGGAAAAACCTGCTTTTTACTAGAATTTTCATAAGTTTCTGATTCAAGTTCAAAAATGATATGATCTTGGGTTTCCCTAGTTCCAGCTAAATTTTCTACCATTGTGAATTCCTTAGTTTCTCTTGCGTCTTTTTCATCTTTTTCGTCTTCTGGCTCTGGAAACACTTTTCCAGTGATGTCCAATTCAACAACTCCTCTCTCAGTTTCATCCGATTTAGTATTATAAATAGTAAACTGCTGAGTGTTCATAAGTTCAGAATGAGGAGAGATGCTAGCATTCTTCACCTGTTTTTTCTGAGGGCTAGTCTGTGCAATAATCAAACTTAAAACAACAATATCATAAATATTAAGCACCAACTGACAAAGCGTCAACAAAAGACTATCCAAAGCAAGTGCAAAAGCGACAGAATCCGAATCAAAAATAACAAGCACATAAATCAAACTTCCCATCATAGGCAAAACAGTAAAAACAATGCTAATATAAGTAAAAAGTACCAAAGGTTTATACAAGTTCGACTTTTTATCATAATTCGCATTAAGACAAGAGCACCCAAACAACTTCGAGTCCAAAATCCTCATAAACTGAAAATTTATCAGTAATGCAAAAGGAACAACTGCCCATTTCGCAGGCTTCGTGCTTGACACCCAGAACTTAAAAGTGTAGTCTTTTTGGAGAATGTTAAAAAAATAAACAATTCCGAAAGTAATGTTGATTAACAAGTGCCCGACAAAGAAAACTAATAAAAGTGTAAAGGCCAGTTGAATTTCGGAATCGCTTGAAAGAAGACGGCGGCCTGTTGATTGAGATAATGATATTTCGTTTAATATGCATAACCAACTTCCTGCCTCGACTACTCCCCATACTGATATTAATGAAGATGATAGAGATGTGCCGGGGAATAAGAGCTTTGAACCTAGCATCACTCCTCCTGTACCCACTCCTGTTATTGTGAATGGAAGAGGAGCTTCTTTTAATCCTGCTAAGTCTGATGATGAACACTCGTCGTTGTCGTAGTTGCAGGATTTTACATTGCAGATTTCATCACAGTTGTTGTCTGTCATTTGGAAGTAGTTACATCCTGGAACACATTCATATAAAACACAGACAGAATCATTAGAAACAAAGCCTTCTGGGCATTCTGTCATGCAGGAGCCATTGAAAAGACTCAACCCCGAATCACATGAACTACAATTAAAAGTACTGCCTAAGCAAGTTCCACAAGAATCCTCACAAGGTTCACAAGTAAAATTATTTTCAATCGTAACATTTTCCGGGCAAATCTCGACACAAGTCCCCAAATAAAAGTAAAGCCCATCTTTACACGAGGTACAATTAGTAACAGAAACAGAGCAAGTCTCACACTTCTTATAACATTCTTCACAAACGCCATTAATCGATGTAGTCGTAGAAGGACACTGACTTTCACAAGAATTTCCAAATAAAAACGCATTTTCTTTACATTCCGAGCAGTTACTTCTCGAAACTTCACAAACAGAGCAAAGATCTTCACAGTCTTCACATTTTTCTTCAGTTTGAAAAGTTTCTTCCGGGCAGCTTTCAACACAACGTGAGTTGTACAAAAGCCAGTCTTCATAACAAGCGGTGCATTGACTTGTTTTCCCGGAACAGTTAAAACACGGCATTGAACATTCGATGCACTTTTGGTCAATCGATGCGAAATTCGCGGGACATTCGGGAAGACAGAGTTTTTCGTATAAAGAGTAACTTTTTTCACATGAAGTGCAGGTATCTACAGATGTTTCGCAGGTTTTACATGTAGAATTGCAATCTTTGCAATCTTTATCGACTTTCAAGGTGCCTGAAGGACAGGTTGAGTAGCATTTTTCTTGATATATGGAAAAATTTGAGTTACATTCAGAGCAGGCTGTGTTATTTAGACAGATTTTACAGTCGTTAATGCAGGATTCACATGAACCTGTTTTGTTGTATTTTCCTTCTCCGCAGTTATCAGTGCAGGTATTTTCGGAAAGAACTCGAGGCGATTCACATTTTGTGCAATTTGAAGAACTGTCTGAGCATTCTAAACAAGGTTCAGAGCAAATTGTGCAAGTCCCTGGTTTTTCTGAAGTAGTTCCTGCTGGACATGAACTGTAACATCTGTCTTGATATAAATAGGGAAATTTCTGTAAACATGTTAAACATTTATCGGCTGATTCTGAACAAGTCGAGCAGTTTGAGTGACACTTGAAAGTCAAAGAATAGCTTCCACTGTCAATTAAATATGAATTATATTTGCTGGTTAAATTAATAGTATAAGAAAAATCAGTTGACTTTGCATTGGTAATATTTTTTATCGAAAAATAAGACTTTGAATTCTCTTCAACAGCTTCATTAAAAACTCCGATGATAACAGATGAATTTTTTAAGTCACATGATTTGAAAAAAGAACACTCAGGAGGATCATTAATGACCAGAGAGTCATCGAAGGATATCTCGAGAGTACCATTCTCTGGGATCTGGTTTGAATGACTGACAATGAAATAATATTCAGTTGTTTCTAAAATTCCATAATCCTCTAAAGTTAATTCAAAAGTTAATAGTCCAGGTGTTTTTGCTTGAATATTCACTCCAGTTTCAATTTTATCAATACTGTATGTTTTATAAAACGTAAACAACTTGAAGGTTTCTGAAACTTTCGAATTTTTAGGATTTGTGCATTCCTTGATTGTAAAAGAAAAGGCTGTATCCAAAGTTGAAGAAGATAAAGTAAGAGTTACCTCGATATATTTTTCTTTTTTTGAGCATGTTACTGAAGTGAGTTGATTTCCGGCCTCACAAGAAGGTGTTGATGGTTGAATGACGGTATCAGGGAAAAATATCTGCACTGTCCCTCCTGAATAAACTGGGTTGAATGGAGTAACAGTGAAAATCAGGTCAGTCTTTCCTCCTATAACTAAAGAAGTCTGGGTAATACTCACACTTTTAAGTATGTTTGGGGTCGTCATTGTTACAGATAAACCAGTTTCTTTCTGGTCTATTATAAACCCGTTGTTCATTGAATAGACCTTTGCTGTAGAAGACGGTTCAGTAGTTCTAGGATTTCGAACTCCAGCAACAGTTAAAATTACTGTTCCGGAAGTCTTTTCTGAAGAAAATCCACCAAAAAATGTTACGTTTACTCCAGATGAAGAGCAAGTAAATGGACTGCTCAAGCCGATAGCTTCAGGACAAGTAATTGAAACCACTGAAGTTTCTTGAGGAAAAATCACTGAAATTATCCCTCCAGCAGGAATTTTATGCACCAGGGTCACGGAAATCTTGTAAATGGCAGAATCTCCCGTTATCCCTGGACTAGATGATATCGAAGCACCTGTAAATTCTCCTGGTATCGCTGTAAAAGTTAATAAAGAATTGGATAATATCTCATAATTATTTTTGGAATAAGCTTTGATCGAGAAAGCTGAAGATGCTTTAGTCGTTGTCGGGTTTGTAATGGAGCTCAGGTTAAAACTGATAGTTCCAGTAAAAGTCGATGGAAAACATTCAGAGATATTCAATTTTGATGACAAAACCTCGCATTTAGACCCAGATTGAAGTCCTTTAATTACATTACAGTTCGACTTGGCTTGATTTGAAACTGAGATTTCACTTGGGAATGTAAGGATCAGGTAAGAAGTCGATTTAACCAATTTATCCAGGTTCATTGAAAACGTGTAGGTGGTTGTTGAATAAATAGTTGCATCTGCTGCTTGAATTGAAACACTTGAAAACGACCCAACAGTAGATGAAAATGAATAATTTGTAGTCGAATTTGCAACGATTTCTGAATTTTCTGTTAAAACTAGGATATTGATTGAAGTTGACTCAATTGAATAAGGGTTCATCACATTTTGAATACGAAAATCACAGCTGAAGTTCTCATCGAAGTACCCACTGATACCGCTAGTCAACGTGATTTTATTTGAAGAAACTGAAGATTTTACAGAACTTTTTAATATGATACCAGAAACAAAGGTAGAATAAGAGTTTATCACAAATTCATCTGAAAATTCGATTATGATTTGATGTGATGAGCTTAATGGAGCGCTCAACGAAAATCTAAATGAATATGTTGTATTTGTGCTTACGATCCTTGAAGATGTTATAACATTTATTATTGAAAGGGTTGCTGCTTGAGTCATGGTTAAGTTTAATGTGTATTGCTCGAGGTAAAATGATCCGGTTTTCGTTCTAATTTTAAAGTCTTTTACTTCTGCACCGGTAGGAGGGTTTGTCATCTTAGAAATTGAATAAGAGTAGAATCCTTTGCTTAATCCTGAAGTCAATGTTAAAGTCACTTTTCCTTGGTCACAAGTACAGGATTTTTGCCCTGTAAAACCTTAATAAAAATTACCTGTTATTCCAGTACAAGTTACAGATCCTGAACAATAATACCTTGTATAACTAGCACCCATATTCTTATTCCATATTGGAGTCGTTAATTCTATTGTGCTTCCTGATACCAAGGCTTGGCTTATGTTTAGACTAACTGTCCATGTTGTATTGGTAGCCACTGTTTTGCTCTCAGTCGATAAAGAAGCTGATGGCATATTTTTTGGCTCAATTTCAATTCCTGAGCAGCTAAATGATTGTTCTAGCTCACTTCCAGAGTAATCATATATAAAAAAATCCCCAGTTATCTGTGCAGTTGAAGGGTTTAATATAGGATAAACGCTGATTTGGAAAGAAAACTCAGTTGACTGAGGAGGAGTTTGAATAGTAAAATTAGGATAAGAATATGAGCAAGAAGCAGGTATCGAATCAATAATGCAAGTTAACGAAAAACTCTGAGTAACTTCATAATACTGTGAAGGGAAAGTAATAATCAATTTATCTCCATCATCAATCTGCTTTGTAGTTCGAGCAGTAAAAACATATTCAGTGCTAGCAGAAATAACAGGATCATCGACCTCGACGGAAAAAAAGTCAAACCCAAAAGCTCCTAAAAATCCTAACCCGGTAAAAATCCACATTCCAATTCTCATAATAATAATCCAATCATTAATCTTAATCATTTAAACCCTTGCCACAATCGGTTCTTGACTAAGCCTAAGAAAAACCGGAAGCCTTTTATCCTCTCCCATCCTAAATCCAGCATCCCTTCGATGTAGAAAGAAGCACTTAGATCCAAACTGGCAATACCCAGTCTGAAAGAACTGCTGACATTTTGCGACTTTAAAAGCATCAAAATTCCTAAGTTCATGTTCGCCATGGGCGAAAAAACACGAGTCTCCAAAGCGGCAGTGTCCATTTTTCCAGTTCCTACAAATGCCGGTCTTGATTTTACTCACATCAAGACAAGCCTTGTTTTTCTGGAGGGCTTTGACTTCGCATTTGAAATCCATTTAAATTTAAAACTTTCCGATAGAGAGACTTTCTAAGAAAATAGGGTCGGCTTCACTGACAAGGCGAACATATTTCTTGCTAGTCGTCACAATTTCACTGAAAATGATGCATTGCGGCTTGTTTTTCAATGAAAAAAGAACAGAAGTCGGGTGGATGTAGACCAAGTCCTTTGAAGTCAAAGTCCGATAGTGCAAGTTATCCGAATGTAAAACAGCGGCATGACCTGAGAGTCCCTTCGCGAGACAATTCAAAATCACTTCATTTTCACTTCTTTTCCAGACAGGTCTGTATTTTTTCAAGTACCCTTTCAGTTGTTTTCTGATCATTTTCACTTGTTTTATAGAAGCAAAGCTGATTCCGTAGTTTTTGCACCACTTTTTACTTCCGTTTTTCCTCCACTCGTCATAAATCTTGAGGAGGGTTAAATGGTCCCCTTGTGGCACTCGAAATGCTTTCAAAGCGCTTTCGTAACCTGCTCGGAAATGAACAAGGTTCTCAACGCTTAACAAGGATACAATGCTTAGGATTTCCTTTGTGCATTGGAAACTCGGCTCTAGACTTGCGAGAAGAGCCCGGGCTAATGACGGGGGAATCGGCAGTTCAGCGATGTTTCGGCCTAGCGTTGTTAAATTCTCGAATTTGTCAAGAGCTCCCAGCTTTTTCAGCTCCTCGTATCCGGATTCGATGAAAATTGGATCGGGCTTGTCTAGGAAATGGAAAAGACGAGCTTCTTTTTGCATTACTTTTAGTTGAAGGACTACACTTGATAGGTTACTTCGGGTTATGTCGGGCTTTGAATAGTCACTCATTGATTTGAAGTCTTCAAGGGTGTAGAGACGGAAACATTGACCGGATGAGTCACGGCCTGCCCGTCCAGCTCTCTGCAATGCAGCAGCTTTACTAATCCTCACAATTTTCAAACTTTCTTGCTTACTCTTAGGATCAAAATACCTTTCCTTAACAACTCCAGAGTCAACAACATATCTAATTCCAGGAATAGTAATAGAAGTTTCAGCAATATTCGTAGCAAGAATAATTTTCCTTGCATTTTCATGAGCAGGTTCAAAGATAGCAGCTTGCATATGTGAAGGAAGAGCAGCATAAAGTTTATGCACAACGAAGTCCATCTTGTCACCAGGCAGAAGTTTTCTTTTCCTCGCTAAAACATCAGCAACGTTTTCGATTTCTTCTTGACCAGTGAGAAACACGAGCATATCTCCAGGTTCACATTCAAGATGGAGCTGGACTATGGAAATAATCGCCGCATCGACATGGTCTGGCTCGGATGATTGTGCCTGGAAGACCTTTACATCGAAATTTCTTCCTTTTACCATGACTGAGTTTTTACAGCCGAAAAAACCTGCGAATCGTTTGGTTTCTATTGTCGCAGACATTATGATGATCTTAAGATCTGCCCTTTCTTTCACAACATCCCTCAAAAGCCCCAACATAATATCAGTATTAGTCGATCTTTCATGCGCCTCATCAACTACAATGACAGAATATTGACTTAAAAGAGGATCAAGCAGAGCTTCTCGAATAAGCATTCCATCAGTCAAGAACTTAATCCTGGTATTCACAGACGTTTTACTTTCGAACCTAATCGAGTACCCAACCAATTCTCCCAATTCGACTTGCTGTTCTTGAGCGACTCTCCTAGCCACTGAAAGTGCAGCAATTCTTCTAGGCTGAGTAATTCCAATCAATCCTGATTTCTGGATGTTATTCTCGTATAGATATTGAACCAATTGCGTAGTTTTTCCTGAACCGGTCTCTCCTATCAAGATAAGTGATTGAGAAGTGCAAAGTTTCTCAAGGATCTCTTTTTTGTGTTTGTAAATTGGTAAAGACTTTTTGTGTTTCTTAAAAAGACTTTTAACCATTGTATTGATATTCAGGATTTTTAAACATTCAATGAAAAAGGAGCGAGGATCATCAGAAAAAGTTCTTGATGAAATGAGGGAAGTTAACAAAAGGTTATTTATATTACGTGTTTAAGATTGGCAAGGCGATATTTCTAAATCGTATGGCTGCTCTTTTATCACTTGTAATGTCGACTTGGAGCAGCGGATTATAGAGATTATTCGAGAGTTATGAGAAAGTTTCGGAGATATTGAAAATTCAGAAGTTTCTTTTCGAAGATTTTTTCGTTCCTTGATTTCATCTTCTTCTTGGATTAACTTGGTCAGTTTCGAGTATTTAATTTGGCTGCAGCCCATTTATATTAGAAATTAAGCACCTAAATAATTGATAATAAAATAATTCGTTTTCAGGTTTATTTGGAATTTCTTTCTACTTTTTTCCTGATAAAAAACCGGTTATCTATTAAATTCTAAGAAATATCTTCAAGAATCCCATAAAAAACTTAATATTTTCATCAAATTTCTTTAAACTATTCTAAATTCTATTTACTAAAATATTTTCCTTATTAATTCCATCAAATCCTTAAATAAGCGATTTATCTTTAATTATCTTATAAAAAACATCCTACTTATTCGTCCTATTCAGTTTCTGAATGCGAGTCCTCAATTCATTTACCAGTTCCTGATCATCAGGTACCGCAGGTTTATTAAGCAAGGTATTGACTTTATGTTTCAAGTCACTTAAAGTAGAGTTGATTTCAATCTGACTAGCAGTATTCGATATTCCATATCTTTGCTTCATAATTGTGAGCCTTTTCTGAAATTCCTGAAAATTATACCCAGCAGAGGCTTCATCCTTTTCCTCCTTCTTCGTTTCCCTCAAGTCCTTAAGTGCCTCAGTGACCTGTGCTGACATTTTATTTCCCATCAAGGCTAAATAAACAGAAATTTCAACTTTTGGGTTCTTTTGAAGCTGTTCATCAAGTTTTTTGACACCAGCATCAAAGTCGTACTTGATAAGTTCAACAACATCAGCAACAACAGGGTCGACTTTCGGCTGAACCTCAACAAAAGGGTTAACCGAGACGTTTAAAGCTGAAAGAATCCATTTTTCAATTAAAAGGTCAGGAGCGTGATGTTGTCTTACAAATTCATAACTGCTCCAAACGGCATTTCCTTGAACTTTCACGATTTCAACTAAAAAGGACTTCAAAGTTTTAACACCCAGGTCATCATTGAGAGAGTTTTTCACTTGAATCAGGTACTCATGCATTGCAAGGAAGACCTTACCAACTTCTATCTGCTGAATGATAACCTGCAGATTTTTCATGATTTTCATCAAACATCTGGTGATCATTCCAGGCATCTTTAAAAACCGGTTCTGCCCTCGGTACTTAGAAAGAAGCCGAATAAGCACAATGGTCATCTTAGACGGTGCAGAATGGTCTAAAAGTCTCAACATTGTGCCGTTTAAGGTCTTCAGCATCATCTCGCCCTCGCCCTTGTCACCCATTTTTTCAAGTTCCTCGATGAGAAGACGACTTAGGACCTGTTCGACCATCATATATAAACTCGTCTCAGTCAACTCACGGATAATCGCGCGAGTACTGCAGACTTTATTCAAAACGTTTAAAAAGTACTTCGCGAAGCGCAGAGGAATGTCATCGACAGGCTTTTCAAAGGTAGTGATCAAGACTCGAGTTAAAGCTTCTGAGATACTATTCGCTTTTTGTTGTAGTTCTTCTTTGTTTGACTCAAAGTTGAGGATTAAGTCGTTTATTGCGACTAATGCGTCTACTTTAGAGCTGATGTCACTGTTCTTCAAGATTTCGAGGTTTTTATCCAGCTCTGATGTGAAAGGGTCTTCAATTTTAAAGCTTTCGTAAAGCATGCTCTCTTCAGTGATCACTGGAGTCTCGGGCTGGTCGACTGAGAGGAGGGTCTGGGCCTTGTCAGCTGAAATATCAGAAAAATTGAAGTTTTTTTGAATTTCGTAAGATTTCGCTTCAGTTTCTTTCCGTTCTAGTTTTTTTTCAAAGGTCTGAATCGTTCTTTTTGTGAAAAAATCAGTTGACTTACAAGAGTCGATTTTTTCTTCTTTTTTTTCAAGTTTCGCTTTTTCACCAAAACTGAGGTTTTTACTTTCTGATACCAAACTTCTAGACTCACTAGACCCAAAGCGCTTAGAAGATGCGAAATTAGGACTTTTTGGTTCACGACGGTCGAAAGATTCAGTTGGTTTCCTTTTAAGAGTGAGAGTTAAAAGACTTTTTTTTTCAGGTTTTAAACTTTCTCGGTCTGTTACATTTCCAGAAGCTTCAGGCTGAGCTTCGCGAGTTTTTGAGAAAAGAGACTTTGGAGATGACGGCTCTTTTTTTAAAGAATCCCTCTGGTCTCTAGAGCTCATCCTTCGACCAGTCGTGGCAGAGACGACTTTAAACCGTTGGTCAAGCAAGTCTCTTACTTTATCCGACACTTCACCTGTCATGGACCAGGTCTTTTCCCCTGCAAGTTTAAAAATTTCAGCCATTGTTTGAAGAGCGGCTGTTCTAACGATGTTATCCAAACTACTCACTTGTTTTATTATCGCTTTCACGTCTTTACTCTGAATTATGTTAAGACCGAAGTCTTGGATTAGACTTGAAAGTTCTTCTAAACATTCTACTTTTGATTTCGCGTTTTTCGAACTGCAACCTTGAAGGATAAATGAAAAGACCTTGTCGGTTGGGTAGATTGAAACTGAAGAGTGAAGAAGACCTCGGATTGTTTGTTTAAAGTTTGGATTTCCTGACTTTTCACAGATTATCGGGTAGAAAAGACCTGCTTCGATGTCGTGAAGGTAGTACTGAAGGTCGGATAAGGTGTTGATTAAAACCTGCAACATTTCAAAGATTGCTTTATGAAGCTGTGTATTCGCATTTTCTTGTAAAGTAAGCCAAGTCCATTTGAATAAAATGTCTACAATTTCAGAAGCGTTTTTCTTCTCTGAAAGAATTAAGTTCTGTAAATAAGCAACTCCTTCAACTTGCTTCTTAAAATCGCTGTTACACAAAAAGTTAAACAAATCATTTGAAAATACCTGCCGAGCTTGTTCTTTTGTCCTTTCCAGGAATTCCGGGCGAAAATCTTCGACGCTCCATTTGAACTTAGCTTCGATTTCAAGTCGTTTTTCTTTGTTACCTACGTTAACGATAGAAATTTCTAAGGAACTTAGAAGAAAAGTTCTAGATTTTTTTATTGGACTTTTTACATCTTCACTTCTTGCTGAAATAACTGATTTTTTCCTGACTACTTCTTTTACCGGGACTCTTTCCTGAACAGATCCTGCATTTCTATGATTTTTTGGTAAATTCTCATCTTTTCCTTTATATTTCTCTAAAACCGGCATCAAAGTATTTAAAATAGCAGGTTTTATATCTTTTAAATAAACCTGAAAAGCTTCAAACCCAACGATTTCTACAATTTCCGAATAAAAACTTTCAGCAAGATTACGAATAAGAGCGTTTCGATCCTGTAAACAAGCTAAAGTGCCTTGAACATAAATTTTCATATCAAGTGATCTAAAGTGATGTTTTTGTTCAATAAGCCATTTGAGTAGCTCACTTCTAAGTTCAGGGTTATCAGTTGCAAGAGGTCCCGCAGCGTAAAGAATGACTGATTCAAACCCTGCTTCTTCAGCCCACTTGTTAATTGCATTCAAAGCGTCTTGTCTCAGAAGGTTTTGCTTGTCAGCAAGGCAGGTAAGAATTCCAGGAAGCATTTGTTTCGCGAAAACTTTTGAATCAGCCCCAAGAGAACCTGCGAGTTTTCCTGATAACAACAGAACTTGCCGAACTACTGCCTTGTTCGGGTCTGAAAGTCTTCCGACCAGTCCTTTCACTGCATTTTCAAGTCCCGTTGTTAACACCCTGCAAGAGTTGGAGTCTAAAATTCCTTCAAATTCATCTAAAGCTTCTTTGCGGGTCTTCCAGTTATTATCTGAAAGTTTTTTTAATAGAGCTGGAGTCAGTAGTTTTTCAATGTTTGCCCTGGGAAAAAGGTCTTCCAGGGCTTTTTTCATATCAGGCTGTGACTCTTGTCCTTTGAAGGACTTGAAAGAGGACTTGCTTTGAATTTGAGTTTTACTAAACTCTTCTTGAAGGACTTTCAAGGTTGCTTCTTTGATATCAGAGAGCATTGGAAGTAACTTGTCTCCGAGGAAGGAAAAAAGAAGGACTGCCAGGCCCTGTCCTGCCTTTTTAATGGAAGGGTTGGCTTGGGCAAGTGCGGCTTTAGTGAAATCGACGAGTTCTTTTAAGTTAATAGTATGGACTCCGTATTCACTGATTATTTTGCAGATACAAGAGGAGCTTTCAGTGAGAACTTTAGGCTTGGAACAGTCTGAAGTGCCTTTGACGATACTTGAGACTACAAATTTAGGACCTAAGGTCTCTGCAAGGGACATGATGCAGGAAATTAAAACTTCAGAGAGTTTTCCATCTGAGAACTTGTCAAGAGCCGAAGCGGTTAGAACTCCGAAGCCTGCCTTTTTTGAAATCGGAGTTAACTCGTTGATTACTTGAAAAGACTCAATCGCTGCTTTGACGACGTTGAAATTGTTCTCTTTCCAGTCCTTTACTGTCATCCGGATGAACTTTAAAAGACTTTCTGAAGATCCTGGAAGTTTATTCACGTTTAAACGCGCCCATTGCTGAAGACTTTGAAGACCTGATTGTTTTTCTTTCCAGGTAGTTTCTTTTAATTGCTTTAAAATTTCTGATGGAAGAAGAGAAATCATTTGGGATTCGACTTCTTCATTTGATAGGTGAATTGTTAGGTCTTCGTCTTCGCCCTGTGGCTTTGAAGGTGTTTTTGATGAGTCTTTTAATGGAGGCTTTTTAGGCTGAGGAGTTTTCGGCTCTTTTTTCTCTTCTGACTTTGAAGGTGTTGAAGACTTGCAGATATCTATTTTTTCTATTTTTTTTTCTTCAGGTTTTAAATTTTTTTCACAGTCTTCAAGTTTTTTTAACTTTGAAGCAGGAAGGTCTTTCAACAATGGCTGAACAATTTCAGGAAATTTTTTAAGTAAAGAAGAAATCAGCTTAAAAGAAGAGTTTCTGACTTCAGGAGAACTGTCATCTGTATTTTTTTTGCAAATCCCTGCTAAGACCCGAGCAACACCTTTAAGTTCAGCTTGATTATTTTCCACAACTTTTTCCACCCATAGACAAGTATTTGACTTAACCAGGGGATTCGGGTCTTCTAAAGCAAGTCGAAGGTCTTCAAGAATAGAGTCAAAGGAAAAGCTGAACAAAAGGTTATCTAAACAAAAATTCGCCTCTGTCAAGACCTGAGTTTTTTTATCTTTATATTTTTGGATTATCACTGGAAAAAATTGCTTTGCGTAAGACTCGAAGTACTTTCTCTGGCCTTTTGCGAGAAGACCGACGAGCTTTATAGCTTGAAGGGTGACTTGCAAGTTACTGTCATTTATAAGTCTTTTAGCTAAGGTGACCAGTTCGATTGGATTCTTTTCAGCGAGTTTTGGATAATTTGCTTCATTGTTAAGTTCTTCTAAAGCCTGTTTCTTGTCAGTCCACTTTTCAAAGGCCAGGACAGTGTTAACCCATTTTTCCCCATATTTAGAAAAAATGTCTTTTGCATCTGCCATGTCGTAAACATCAATTTTTTGATTCTTTACTGGAGTTTTTTCAGCTCTGCTGAGATTTTCTTCACTTTTCAACCATCTTGAAGGAACTGGAATTTCGTTGATTTCTCCGAAGGCAGCTTTTAATTCATCTTGTTGGGATTTTTTTAATTTTTCAACGAATGGATTAATCAACTCGCGAACCCATCGAAAGCATTCTTTGTAAAAGTTCATCGCTTCAGTTCTGACAGAAGGGTTACTTGCACCTGCAGCTTTTTCAATAAATCCGACGAATGACTTAAAAGGCACTTTTTTTGCTCCGAAGTGATTTAATAGAAGAGTCGCTGAAGTGATTCCTGCCGCTTGGACCTTCACGTTTTTGTTAGTGATGCAAAAAATTATTCCTGCGAAAAATCCTTCGAAATTGTCTTTATGAACTGAGAAGAAATCAAGTAAAAATGCAGATGCTTCGCTTTTTATGTTCGATTTGCTGGAAATTAGAACTTTTTCGATCACTGCTCGAGAGATTGACTCGTTGTGAGGTAAAAGTGAGTCAGGTGATCTGATTAAATAGACTTTAGCTACTTCCAGGGATTTCTCTTGGGCTGCTGGGTTTGAATCACTTAAATATTTGGAGATATGGATGGCGAGGTCTAAGGGGACTGTGTCTGGTCCTGAGGTTAGAGAATGGACTAAGTCTTCGTAAGCTCTGGCCCTAGTTTTCCAGTTTTTCGATTCAAGCCTTTTAGCCAAAGGTCCACTTTCTTCAGCATCTTCATCGATGACCCTAGCCTGAGACCCATATCTTTCCTTATCCTGAGAACAACCTTCTTCCTCCTCCAGACAATTCAAATAAGAACCTTTTCCACTAATCGGGAGGTCGTCTAACATATTTAAATAAAACAACTAAACCTGGAACATATCTAAAAACTCTTGGTCAAGTGACGACAAAAGCGGTCCTGCAGGTTTATTAGTAGCAGGTCTAGCAGCATACTTCGAAGTCTTATGAGCACTAGCAATTCTTCTACTTTTATCATGACTAACAACAATGATCGGCACTTCATAAAGTTTCCCAGCAGTCGGCGGTCCTCGACTAGGAAAAATTTCATGAATCTCAGAAGATGCTTCTTTTCCAGTACTTGTCCTTCTACATTTAATATTTTGAGTTTTGGGTCTTTTTGTTCCTTCTTCCCAAACATGTTCAAAGTCTTCTGGAATTGGACTTTCAGCTGGTCGGTTCACTCTATGATCTACTCTTTCATTGTGACCTGAAGTCTTCACTGGCTGTCGAGGGTTGTGAGAAGAGAAACCAGCACCTTTTACTGAGATTCCTGATGTCGGTATTTGGCTCATCGCGTACTTCGAAGAACTTGTCGGAACTCGTGATTGGGTGAAAATGTTTTCAGCTTTTTCAGGACGTGGAGCGGTTCCACCTCTTTTGCTCATTTCGCTGAATGGGGGTTACTTTGGAGACCATGGGGAAGATATTTGATAAGGCCGTCTTGGTTGCATTTTATTATAAGAGATTGACTAATTTATTATAAGAAATTAGCTAAAGACGCTTGTCGATAAGCTGCTCTTGGGAAAAACTTGCACCTTTTTGCAAAGTGAGGGTTTTTTCACTTGAAAAGTCCCCTGGCCAGTACATATTACTTACTGGGAACTCAGGGAGAAGTTTGAGAATTTTGTAAGCAGAAGCCACAAGTTCACTACAGAAAAAACCGGTCTGGTCTTTGATATCCCTATCTTTTGATAAGAAAAAGAAGTCTTTCACACTAAAGCGAAACTTTTTGTTAATAACTTTCCTGATGAACTCCAAAAGGTCAGATGTTTTGTCTTCAGACACCTGGAAGTTCAGTTTACGGTAAAAAAGACTGTACAAGTCATTAAAAATGATATCGTTTAACAACTCCCTCCAAGGAACTAAGCAGACTCCGCCCATGACTGCTTGAAAAAGATGTAAACTTCCTTGAATCTCGACAATCATCCCAACATGATCAAAGTGACTTCGAGTGAAAGTCCTTTGAAGTCCTGCAGGCAAATGACTACTTCTGAACAAAATCAAATCACCTGTTTTTGCTGACCTTGCGAAATCATAGACACTGATTCGAGGCTTTTTCCAGAAAAATGAGGTTTTTGCGAGAAATGCACTTTTTCGGTTTTTGGAGAAAATGGTGACTTGCTTTGAAAGGATTTGATACCAGTCTTGGGCTTCCTCTTCGCAGTGGGCTTTTAAGGTGAAGATCCTTTTGGAATTAGAGATTTTTATAATGATTTTTTTTGAATTCACAGAAATTGATAAATGGAGAAGGTTCAAGGGGATTGAACCTCCTTGCTTTTTTTTTTGGTCTGTGTAGAAATATTCTAGGGTGTTCATGGAAAGTACGAAGTATCGGGAAACCCATCTTTTGAACAGACCTGATGTTTTTTTAAGCAAATATCCTTGCTTAAGTGTTTCGTGTGAGGAAGATTGATAGGATTCGCAATCGGAAGTCTCTTTGATGTCGACGAGAATGCAGGGTTCAGAATCTGAGGTGCTACCCTTTTCTTTGTAACTTTCGTCCATATTAATATATTAATATAGTTATTCATTGATATTAAATAATAAACACTTAAATATAAACAAATCTTTACTCTAAATCAAAATCTACAAAAACACTAGAAGTAAAAGCAGCTCCTCCAATCAACTGAATATTTTTCTTATCATAAAAATCCCCAGGCCAATACCTACTTGCAGGAGGTCGTTCAGGCAACAACCCCAATACCTTATAAGCCATGGCAACTAATTCACTACAAAAAAATCCTCTTTTCTCCTGAGGTAATTTATCCATTTTTCTCGCAAGTAGTTTCCCCGTAGAAATCCTGAACTTCATTCCAATAACCGAGTTAATAAAAGCTTCAAGTTTATTCAAAGCTTCAAAGTTTCTATCAAATTCAAGTTTCCGATGCAAGACCTTGACATCCGGGTCTCCAACTTGCAAAAAATCTTCCCAATAAACAACTTCAACCCCTCCTCCAGAAGTAGCTTGTAAAAAACTGACTCTTTTTCCATATTTCAAGACAAGTGCAATATGGTCATATTCGCATGACGTTACAAATCTTTGTACTTTAGAAGAAAAGCTACTGCTTCGAAATAAAAGAACATCTCCTGTCTTGCAAGACTTGACAAAATCCTTCTGACTGACCAGCGGATGTTTCCAGTAAACAATTTTCTGACCCAAGGGCAGAACTCGCTTGTTTCCTTTAGAAGAAAGAACTGCCAAGGATAAGGCGTAGACCCAATCAACTGCATTTTGCTCATTTTTCGCTTTAAAGCGAAAAATCCTGGAGGTTCCGAGAGGGACAATACGAAATTCTGAATCTTGTAAATGAACATCTGCTGTGATTAGGTTGAAATTGAGGACTCCTCCTAGTTTTGATTTGTTTTTGTCGTAAAAGTACTTAAACTCGTTGTTTTCTAACATGAAATATCGGCGCACCCATCGTCGGAACACCCCAGATGTTCTTTTTAGAAGAAAGCCTTCTTTGAATGGGATCACTTGCGAAGGTTCTGTCAACGAAGGCCTGAGAATTTCATGAAAACTTGAAGACTCTGAATAAATTTCGCTGTTTGTATGGCTTATATGCATTAATTTTGAAATTATTAAGTTTTTACCTTTGGGAATAATAAATTTCGGTCTGGCTTGAACAATAGTGTTAATTTGAACTCTTGGGTCTTGAATGTGAGACATTCTGGAAAGAGATCTGGAGTTACTTGGATTGAATTAAGGCGTAGATGTGGGTAGATGTAGTCGTCGTATTGCTTCAGTGATTTTTGTTTTGGGTAATAAAGGGTTGCGGAAGGAAAAGGTTTTAAGACTTCTGAATGGACCTCGAAGATTTCGTCGAATATGAAGGAGGATGATGTGGATAGTTGAAAGGTCTCGGATTTTGAAGACTTGTAGTTGGAATCGATTTTTAGTTCTACCAGGTTTGATTTTGTTTTTGATAAGATTAAACTGTTTGGTAGAGAAATTTTTGAGCTTTCTGATGGGGTTTTTTGGAGGAAATCACTTAGTTTGGCCTTTTTGGGGGTTACGAGTCTAAGAGATATGATGTTTTTTCCAGTAAGGAACCATGAAAAATGGGAAAAAATCAAGGGTAATAAATTGGGTGGGATTGTTTCTATGTCTTTGGACTTTAGTTTTATCTTTCCTAGCTCAACTGAAACTGACTAATTTTTGGTTACTCTGTTCATTATTTGATTAATTTCTTTGTGTATTCCATCAAACCTAGGATCCTGATTGAAAACCTTCCCTCTTCCTTCAAAACCCTTGAAAACTTTAAAAAACCTGCAAACAATTCCCTTCATATCTAAATTATTAAATTAAATCTGAAAGAATAAACATAAAGATCATTAAACGACATCTGATGTTTATCCCCTCCAAAAACATACATTTTATTATCAATGATACAAGCTGAGTGTCCATCACGTGCACAAGGAACAACGACAACCTTTTCATTATCCTTAACCATTCCACTTCTTTCCTTACTTTCCTCTTTCCCCTTAACAATTTTGCTAAAATCAACACTTTTCCTCAACACCCCCGACGTAAGAGTAGTCGTTAATTGACTCGGATTCAAATTTTTCTCACTTTCAACTTCAGCATGAAAAATAAGTGACCACTGACAATTTTCCAAGTTACACGAAAATAACTCATTAGTTTCATGTCCAATTTCCTTAATCCCTCCAAACAAAATAAGTGTACTTCCAACAATTTGACAAGAATGCCCACTGCGAGCAGTGGGCGAGTCTCCCTTAAGCTGAATATTTGTCCATTCCCAGCGATTCAAGTCTAACTTCCAGAAGTCATTAAGAGTTGAGTGGTCCTCATCCAGTCCTCCAAAAACAAACATGTTGCTTTGGTAAACTGATGCACTGTGATTACTTCGACTTGAAGGTCCTGAAATATGAAGAACTTGCCAAGTTTCACTTAAAATGTTGAAGATATGAATAAGGTTACTTCTGTATCCTTCAATGTAACCTGCGAAAAAGATTAGTTGGTCTTGAAAAGTGATGCAGGAATGAGAGTCCATTTTAGGAGGCATTGAATTTGTAGGTGTTAATGTTCTCCAGATCATTTTTTCTAGGTTTAGGATGTGTAGGGTGTTGTATTGAATTAGGGTGTTTGTTCCACCGAAGATGTATAGGTTGCTTGAGTGGATCACTGCGGAGTGACGGCTTATTGCTCCTGGACCACCTTGCAACTTTAAACGAACCCAACGCTCGGTCTCTGGGGAATCCGGGTCTAGTCTTAACATCCATAAACCTTCTAATGCTCCTTCTCGTAGGTCTTGGCCTCCTAGAATGAATAGTGTACTGCGCCAGACTACTGCTGAATGGTAACTTCGACGTCTTGGTAAGGAACCTTGGGTCTGGATTTCTTTCCAGACTCCGGAGATGTGAGCTGAGTTAACTTTTCCTGATGTTGCACTTCTGGTAATTTTGTTTTCCATATAATAAATTTAAAAATGCAAGTAAATCCCCAAGAAAGAGAAATCACATTAATCTCGAATTGTTTCCGATTCCTATCAACTCCAGCAAACACAATCTACGGTTACCTAATCGAGTACTCTCCCGAGATCGACGCTACAAACCAAGACCTTCGTCGTTACCTGATCCGTAAAGCTCGTAGCCAAATCCAAATCGAACTCAATGATTTTTACTACTACGACTACCTAATTTCAGCAACATATAAACCATCTCCTTTTTCAGTGAAAGTTCAAGGGCGTTCACAATCCTTTTACATTTTAAACATTCGTTTCATCAGTACAATAATGCCAGATAGTTTTCAGTTCCTTTGGTACCTAAACATCCTGATAAAAATACAGCAACGTTCATTAGGCTTGAAGCAGTTGACCAGCAAGCCCTCATTTTTCAACCCTTCAGAATCAATTGATTTGAAACACTTAGGACTGAGTATTTGGAATGGATATCGAGCTACCGTTAATACCGTTGCTAATGATTTGTTGATAACAATGGATGTCGCTTCGAAGATTTTCAATCAAAAAAACGTGCTCGATGCTTTTGAAGAGATTAATGAACCCAATTTGGAAGCTAGGAAAAGAAGGATTAATGATTTGGTGGCAGGGCAGATTGTTATGACAATTTATAATAAAAGGTTTTATCGAGTTTTAAACGTTGATTTTGAAGCTAATCCTGACTCGGAGTTTGAAACTAAGGATGGAAAAATGAGCTTTAGGGAGTATTTAATGCAGCAGTATAATGTTAGGATTAAAGCTCCTAGGCAACCTATGCTGGTTGCTGCACAGAGGGGGTTTGAAATGAAGATTGTTCCTGAGTTGTGCTTTTTGACAGGGGTACCTGATCGGGTTAGAAATAATCCAAGTATTATGAGGTCTATTAGAGAGTTTAATCGGTCTGATCCTGATGAAAGGTTTAAATCTATCATGGCTCATATGGAAAAAATGACCAATCAGTGCAAAGCACTTGAACAAGGTCAACTGCTGAAGATAAGCCCACAACCAATACAAGTTAGAGCTTTTGAATTACCTGCTATTACCATAAACTTGAAATTTGAATCGCTTGAATGTACTGAAAGAGGCTTTTCAATAAAAAACACAATAAAAAACCCAGTTCCAATCCCAATCCTAAGAATTTTCCACAACCAAAACGACTACAAAAACGCAGAATTTCTAAACATCTCGCTTCAATCTCGTTTAAAAATCCTCGGAATTCCAATAGACCACTTAGACTTCACCCTTTTCGACAGTCCGCCAACACTATTCGACGAGCTAAACATTCTCCGTCACAATCCAAGTCCTCCAAAGATCTGCATAGTGATTCTTCCAAGAAGAGACAAGCTGTACAACGAGGTGAAGTCAATATCATTAAAAATCGAAATTCCAGTTCAATGCGTAGTATCTTCCCAATTTCGCAACGATCGTAAAATCGAGTCAATCCTCAACAACCTGACTTTGCAAATCGCGGCAAAGACCGGGTCTCAACTGTGGACGATTCCTCGAAGCCCGGGCATTCCCCAGATCACGATGATAGTGGGAATGGACGTTTATCATGACACAGTAAATCGAAAGCAAAGTGTTTTGGGCTTCGCAGCTTCTTTGAACCCGGATTTCACGAAGTACTACTCAACGATTAGAAAACAGGCAAAAATTGGAGAAGAAGTCTCTGCTTCTGTTGAAGAATGCTTTCATGAAGCTCTTCTCGCGTTTTTTGAGGAGACTAGACAACGATTTTTACCTAATTGTATCGTTGTTTTTAGGGATGGTGTTGGGGATTCACAGGAGGATATTGTGAAAAATGTTGAGATTAGAGGACTTTTCAAGGTTTTTAGAAGGTTTCAAAATTATGAACCTGAAGTCGTTTATGTTGTTATTTGTAAGAGGATTGATACTCGGTTTTTGATACAGTCACATGGAAGTTATTTTAATCCTAGAGCTGGAACTTGCATTTTTGATGAAGAGGTTTGTGATGATGATACTTTTTATTTGATTACGACTAATGTTTTTCAGGGAACAGCTACTCCAGTAAAGTACAAAATAGTAGAAAATCATTCAAATATAAGTAAAAGAACTCTCAGTCAATTTGCATTCAGTCTTTGCCACTTATACTATAACTGGAAAGGATCAATTAAGCTTCCCGTCTGCACTCAACTTGCTCACAAACTTGCTTATGTAGTAGGTGAGAACGTTCACATAGACGCATCAGAGAAGTTAAGAAAAACCTATTGGTACTTATAAACTATTTAATCTACTTTTTAGTCTTCTTACCTTTTTTCGTGATTTTTCCTTTTTTCTTCAACGATTTATTGCGACTTATAGCTTTCACCTTGATCGGTGATTGCTTTTCCTGATCCTTCTCTCTTTCAAAATCAACATTTAATGTAGGCCGTTCTTTTTTCATTTCAATTTCTGGACTTTCTACAGTCTTCTGTGTTCCCAGCTGATTATCAAGTAAGAAATTTCCAATTTTCACTGATTTAGTTGAAATTCCTCTGCTTTCTAATGACTCTTTTGATTTATTTTTATAGTAATACCCTTTCAGTACTTGGTCTAAGGCGCTTGCTGTGTTTTTATAGTTTTTTGACATCCGAGATAAAATATCTTCTTCACCAAACTTATAATTTTTCAGTACTTTTGAAGAATTGTTTATATTTTCAGTTAATTCTCTGAAATATGGACTCCTGGATATTTATTACATTGAAACAACGACTTCTTCACTCCATTCGTGGAAATTAGGGACTTTCCAACTTTCAATAACTTTAAAAATTTCCTTAAAAAACTCGAAATCAACCTGCCTTACTTTAACCAAGGCAAAAATTTCAATAAAAGGTTTTAAAAGAGTCTTAGAAATGCAAAAGTCAACATCTTTTAAACTTTTTGTTAAAATTTTACCGACTGTCAAAACAAACCCAAGTCCCTCAGGAATCGAGTTTTCAATAAAACTTTTAAAAACACCTTCCAAATTCTCTTCAAGTTTTCTTTGCACAGTGATTTTAACACAACCATCAATAATCCTTTCCAAAAATTCTAAAACATTTTCAACTTCCCGAATTTCTAAAACCATCCAATTCCTCCTAATTTTCTCTAAAAGTTCTTGAAATCTCAAAAACCAATTTTCAATTTCTGGATCCTTCATCAAAAAGCAGAAGTTTTGATGAAAACTTTGAACCTTTTGCAGTCTTTCCAAGCAATCCCTACAAAAATCTTTAACAGATCCTGGAGTTTCCACATACTTTCTTCTGATCCATTTTTTAATCAAAAAATCATTCATTATAATAATTTCGATAAATTCCCTAAACCTAATCCATCATCTGCTTACCTAAAAAGAATCATTGACTACAATCATTTCGATAAAATCCCTTAAACCTAATCCATCATCTACTTACCTAAAAAGAATCATTCACTACAATAATTTCGATAAAATCCCTTAAACCTAATCCTTCATCTACTTAACTAAAAAGAAGTTTCCTAAGTTCCGGAGTTTTCGCTGCCAAGACCGCTGCAAGTCTTTCATCAAGAGTATTAATGCAGCGAATCTTTCCATGATGCGAGGTCAAAATAACGCCACCACTACAGCTGACTCCATGAGCAGCTTCCTCAGGTCCAGGTGGCAGATGATGATGATTATCGACTTCAAGTGAGACTTCATAGTCCTTTCCAGTGCTTTCCTTCATGATATGCAGATATCTGTGCTTTGCCGAGGCGAGGACATCTTCCACCAAGTGTTTATCACAAGCCCTGCAGAGGACAGAGACATTCTTTTCAAGAAGTTTGATGAGGCCATTGACGATGAGGTCTTCCAAGACTTTCTTATACTGGGTCGGGTTCTTTTTTGACCTGTGGGCAAGTTCACTTCTGGCTTCTTCTAAAAGTTGATTCATGCAGTCGTTCCTGGCCTTCATGATTTCCATTCTTGCTGAGTTAATCGCTGTGCTTCGGTCAATTCTTCTCTTTACCTCCAGCTGCTTCCATCGCTTGGTGTTGTCGGCCATTAACTTCTTTCGGGCGTTGTTTATGTGAGTGGATTTGACTCGGTTGTACTCGTCTTCAGTCTTGCTCTCAATTTCTCGCGCCTTTTCTTTGGCCTCTTCTTGAACGAAAGAAATCATTTGCTTGATTCGGTCGTTGGCCTCTTGTTCGTTCATTTATATCGCCATATTGGCCTGGTTTTTTTGATTTAAAAGAGGAAGTTTAATAAAGACTGAGATGTTTTTATATTTTATTAGAAAACATGCAATTTGAGTCTATCACTATGCTTAAACACAAGTTTGAAGAGATTAAAAACAATATCTTGAATATAGAAAAGGAAAAACTTAAGAAATTTGAAGAACTTCAGATTTTTTCTAACTTTCATAGAAATGAACACCAACGACCTGCCAGTGCATGTCGATTAAGACCCAATCGCCCGGAAGACGAATCAGAACTAGTCCAATCATTGAGAAATCAAATCCAAGACCTTCAAAAAATAACTCAAGACCAGTCTCTAACAATTCAAAATTTAAAAAATGAAAATCACGACCTCCGAGCACAACTAGACCAATTCATCTTAAAAGAAAAAAACAACAAACAACGTCCATCATCATGTCTTCGTAGTTCTTCATCATCTCCTAAAAAGCGAGTAGCATTCGCAAAAGACTTGACATCCGTTAAGTACTTTTCCCCTTCAAGCCATGAAAACACGAATCCTTGTTCTTTACAATCAAAGCCCTTTCCATCAAGTCCCAATCGTCCAGAGTCAACTCCTCGTGGGTCTCTTTACCATCGTTCACTTCGAGGTTTTTTAGACCAGAAGCGAGTACAAATGAGTAAACTTTCAATTCAATCCTTTGACAGTCAAATATCTGACTACTTCAAAGAGCGATCAGAGCGTCTTGCAGCAAGTATGTTTAAAGAATAATTAACTAACTAAGGTAAGTTCCAAATGAAAATCGCTCCTTCATTGCCGACACTTACAAGATTTTTCTGATCAGGGGAAAAGACGATTTTTTGGATAGTTGAAGAATGCCCGATGCCTTCATAAAGGACGACTCCTTCGTCGTAACTCCAGAGTTTTACTACTTGGTCCTCGCCTCCTGAAGCGAAATGATTTCCTTCTTTGTTGATGGCTAAGGCGTTTACTTCGCCTTCTTCGGAGCCGTCTAACATTCGAATGGCTTGCCCGTCGAAGGTGTCCCAATAAGTGACTTTTCGGTCGGAGCCTGTTGTGATCAGTTGGCTTTCGTCTGGGTGGTAAAGGACTTGCTTGAACATCGTGCTTTCGAATAAACATGTCAGTCTTGTGAAACTCTTTAAGTCCCATACTATGCAACTACCGTCTGAACTCGCACTTACTGCCAGGTCGTTTGAACGGTTTAATTGAATTGACCATACACGACCTCGGTGCTCTTTCATTGATGCCTCCATTGTTTGGGTTTGTCTTCCGATTCGCCATACTCGCACTTCACCTTCCATACCTCCTGAGACTATTCGTGTTGAATCTGCTGCACCGATTAAAGCTGTTACTCCGTGACGGTGGGCATCGTTGACCACATACATCAACTTTCCACTCTGTGGTAAAAACGCTCTAAGTTTTCCATCATTCCATCCGGACAATATAGACTTTCCATCATAAGAAAAAGTGACACAAAAGCATTCCAAATTAGGTACCTGGACCCTAAGTAATTCCTGTCTATTCCTTGCATTCCAGACCCTGATATCATTGAGAGAGCAAGTAGCAAATACCTCAGAATAATTATAAGGAAAAGCAATATCATTAATTTTCTCATAATGACAGGTATTCCTAAGTTCAGGTCTGAGCTGGTCAGTATCAACCAAATAAATATTAGACTGGCCAGTGCCAAGGAAAAAATGAGTATTATCCTGAGTAAGACTCAAAGAAGTAACCGCTCCAAGCACTGAACTTTCTCCCTTCACCTGCAGATTTTGACTTCCCAGCTTTGCGACGGTCCCGTCGCCAGCTCCAACAATCAAGTCCCCATTCGCCATAAGTGCAAGGCACTGAACACCCTGCGAAAACAACTTCCTCACAGGTCCCGATCTTTTATAAAGTGCTCTATCTAAACTGATCTCCAATATATCTCCAGTCTTGGTACCAACAAAAGCTGCTGAGTCAGTCGGGTCAATCACGATATTCAAAATAGTTCTCTTCAAATTTCCCAAGTTAACTAAAGTGAAATTCACCTTTTTCGCCACATAATTCGCTTCCCAGATCTTCACTAAAAGGTTCTGAGCAGTAACAAGTCGATTATTCGAGTTGTTTAAAAACTTCACGTCATATCCTGGTTCATGTCCAATATGAGTACTGCAGAAGCCTTTGCCAGTACTTGACTCCCAGATAATGAGCATGTTATCATCTTGCCCACCGAGCGAAGCGAGGTAAGCTTCGTCACATGAAAAGCTGAGTGCTTGGATAAGAACTTTATGGAGTTTCATTCGATGCACAACTGAGCGATCAGAGAAGTTCCAAATGATGATTTCTGCCTGGAAGCCCATATAAGTCTGTTGTCCACTAGCAATTAAATTCCCAGACTTCGAGACAGTGATGCAGGAGACTCGCTGGTCATGTCCTCTTAAAAAGTGCTGCTGTCGAGTAACGACGTGTCGAATGACAATAGTAGACCCGAGAGGATAAATCAAATGCTCGTTGTCAGGGTGTAGAAGAAGACCTTGCACTACTTGTCCTGTGAATCCGATAACTGCTCCTAATTCTAACTCCATTAAATTATTAGTTAGCTTCTGGTCACTCATAGCCACGGCCTTGTCTCTTCATTTTTAGCATCTCTTCTACTGTTAATGGACGTCGCCCGCCTGACTTGCCTTGGTTCGAAGGAGCTGAGGAGGTGTTAGATGACATTGAAGCACTTGGAGCCGCTTGAATTGGCTGCCCTGGCTTCGGGATGCGAAGTTGGGCTTGTTTTGACTCGGATTTGTTTAGAATTACTAAACTTTGACTGATTGCTTGCATTACTTGCTCTAGTTCTTCAAGTAATTGAGGAAGAGAATAGGAATTTTCTTGAACACCTTCGTATATCGCTTCTAAATAACCTAAAACTCCATTTTCAAGAGCTGAGGCTACTGCTTGTCGTTCGTTTATGATTTTTTCGTTCATTGATTGCAGGTTGATTATTGTCTGTTGAAGGTCTTTATGCTGCTTGTCACCTGATGGCTGTTTGTAAGAATTCATTGAAGAGATCATTCTATCAAGTTCCAGTTTTTGATTTTCAATGATATGAGAAAGTTCGTTGATTTTTTCCTCAGCTGTAAGCATCTGCAAAGGGACAAACGACTCATTATCGAGAGTGACAGTATCAGTGGAATAAGGAGGATATCTTTTTGGTTCTTTATAGTAATGGAGTTCAGGGGTTTCATCAGCAGGTATTTGAATCTTATGAACCCTGAGCATATTTTCAAGTTGAGCACATCGATTAGACTTATAATCCAAGTTTTCCTCAGTTTCTCTATGAATCCGGTCATAAGCATCGAGTTCCTCCTGCAGTTGAATAATCGTCTCATCTCTTTCATTCAACCTGGCAGTGAGAGCGATCATGATATCCCTTTGCCTCAACAACAACTGTTTATACCTGTCAATCTGCGCCTTGTCCTCCTCAATCTGTGTCCTTTCCTTCTCAATCTCCTGCAACTTACTCTCATATTCCTTCCTTATCGCCTTCTGCTTCTCTTCAAGAGCCGTGATAAACTGAGGAGTCTCTTCCAACTTCTTCCCTCCAATCAACAACTGAGAATTCATCAACCTTATTTTTTCCTCTAATTTCCTCTTCTCCTCCTTTTCACTGATAAACTCCTGAGAGCGAATATCAGGTCCTTCACTTTCACGATCGAATTTTCGCCCTTCATCGATCATTCTTTGCATTTCAAAAACTGCCTTGTTTTTCTGGTCAAGTTCTTGTCGGAGTTTTTTAAGTTCGACTTCGTATTTTCTTAGTAAAGTTTTTTGGTCGATATCTGCGTTGATTTTAGGAATATTTCTGATGTTTTTGGCACGGTTAGCGAATTTTATTGAAGAAAGACTTTCACCGAATGCGTCGATTGCAGGTGAAATCATGGCCATCATAGTTGTTTTACAGTTACCGCCAAGGGAGTCTTCGAGGAGTCGAGTTAGTTTTGAGTCGCGGTAAGGAATGTGCGTCCGAGGCTTGGTGTCTGTTAAGGCGGCGATCACGTTGCCTAACGCGGAAAGGGATTGGTTGATTTTTTTGGATTCTTCTAAACGCTTGCCTGTCGCGCCTGTGACTCGCACTCGCTCGCTACCTGCAAGGTCGACTAGGTTTAACTTGCCTACTGTTATTTCTTGACCGTCTTCTCCACCTTCAATCATGTGCTCAACGATTATTATGAAGACTGCGTGGCTTCTTGAACTCACGTCGTTCATCTTTGTACTCGCTGTCGCTCGTGTTGTTTCTCCTTTTTGCATTAGGCTGCATATGTCAGCTGGACTGCGTACAGCCCATTCACTAAGCCCTTCAACAAAAACCCCTCTTCTTTTCTCCTCCCTGATCTGCAAAGTACCTCTATCCGGTTTTAACAAATCCGAAATGAACTCATTATAAATCTGAAGATAAGAAGCTCTAACCATGAAAGTCGCATTCGCACTTTGCGAAGATTCAATAAACTTAAAAATCTCTTCAGAAGCCCTAGGAACAATTCCCCTCTGAGGATCAGTAGAGTTATACTTAAACCCTTCCATGGTATAAGTTTTTCCAGTTCCAGTTTGTCCATAAGCCAAAAGTGTTGCATTATACCCTTCAAGCACTGACAAAACAGCAGCCCTTGCAGTGTTTTCATAGACTTGCACCTGGGTAGAGTCCTGGTCGTATATATAATCAAAAGTAAAGTGATGATATGTCACCAGGCCCGGGTTTTCTTGAATGTCCTGTTCGCGCTCCATGTCATTCGAAGCAGCTCCAAGGTACTCCAATACAGAGATTTGCTTGTGGTCTGGACTCACTGAAACAATAGGAGAAAAGCCGTAGTAAGAGTCGATTTCTCGGGGCAAAGGAGGACGCACTCTAATCACTACTTTAAAATTTTCACGGTTGTCACTTGAGACCATGTTCGAGAACTGGTAAGTGCTCGATGTTAAACTTGCTGGGGTACTCGCTGAGTTACGACTGTCGAAACCTGAGTTGTATAAGTTGCGGGAATCGTACATTTATTTGATAGGTTTGGCTTCATTCTGGAATAGAAATGATAAAATAAGATTAGTTAGTAAGAGTTTGAGTATTTCCTTAAAAAGATCAGGAAACTTGTGGAAATCAAGAAAATTGGTAAATGGAGAATTAGGATGCAGGAGAATAGGTGATTGTAGTGCCTTGTCTTTGGATCTGTTAAACAGATCGTTGGTGATTTTTCGAGCTTTGTGGTTAGGTAGGATAGTTGGTAGTGTTCTTCAATGAGAACTTGTCCTTGTGTGTCTCTTAGACTTGTCGTGAGTAGGTTTTCATCGAAGTCGATTTCAAGAATCGCGAAATGTTTCGCGAAAACTCTTAAATTTGAATGATAAGACAAGGCATTCGTGATGTGAATATACCAAACAGCGAGAGGTCCATAAATAGTCGCTTCTGTATGTGAAAGGCCAGAAGAAGTTACTTCAAGTAACGGAAAATTTCCACATTTATTGAGTAAAATTTCTCCGAAATGAATATCTCCAGTTAAAAGAATGACTCCAGGCCGGTCTTTAATAAGATTTAAAAGTCTTACCCTGCTGAAATCGTCCCATCTTTCAGTATAAGCAGCGAATCTATCCTCAACATTTACCTGAAGTCCACTGGCAATGAGGGTGACCGGGTATTCCACTTCCAGCTGCTCTTTCAGCCAAGCCCACTGCACATCTCCAAGAACATCTTTATCAACGACTCTAAAGTACCTGACATCAAGCATAATAATCCTCACTTTTTCATTTACAATCTCAGTGCGGTAAACTCCTTCATGGTCCACAGTAAAGTTGATAAACTTCATAAACATTTCCTGTGACTCCTTCTTCAAAGAAAAGCCTGAATTTGAGTCGTTTTCGCCGAAGTCATGATCGTCCCATATCCCAGTCACCCGGGTGGTGGTTAAAAGTCGCTGATAAGAAGGATTTTCTCTTAAAACATCATATTGCCGCTGCCAGGCAGGTAAGAACTTTTCCGACATTTCAAATGGAAAACTTTCTAAATCCGCATAAACCACATCGCCGAGCCATACCCAAACATCAGGCAGGTACTTTGAAATAGAATCAAAAATCTCATAATTCGACTGTCGAAGATGCCCATGACATGAGCCGAAAGCGATTTTAGTCTTTTCTGCCGCTGTCAGATGCAACAGCATCAAAGCCAACATTTATAAATGATTCAAGTTTTCAAGGACAATAAACTTTCAGCGACTTTTGAGAAACCTGAAAGTTTTGACTTGCTTTTTGAAAAGATTTGTAAGGTTTATAGGGCTGAACCTGAAAGAGTTGTTATTGCTTGGCTTGAGGAAAATAATGATAAGACTTTTTTGGAACGTGATGAAGAATATCGAGTTGCTTGTGAGAATCGGGAAACTGTTGATGTTGTTGCTTTTGTGAAGGGTAAAGAATGGACTGCTCGACAGTTGAAAGTCGCTGGGGCTGGACTGGGTGTTGTTCTTTTTTTCTCTCATTTTTGGTTTGAGTTGCCTTTTTGGTTTGTTCCTTTCTTGGCATGGAGTTTGGTTTATGCGAATTTTGAGATGGTTTATTATATCTTGTGGGAAGGACAGAGTTTGATGTACTGGGCACCTTTTACTCTTCCTTTTGTTTATTTTGTTTTTCTTTGTTGGCATTGGTTGAATTATGTTGCTCGTGTTAAGAGGGTCTCGAAGACGAGAGTTTTTTATTTTTGCTTTTTTGGATCGAATTTAATTCCGAATAGTTTCGGGTTTTTAAGCTCGATGATCGCTATTTTGTGGATGGTTCAGGCTTTGCTGAATATTGCCTTGCATAAGATGAGACCGCTTAGTTCAAAAGATATGAATTTTTTAAGTGTTTTAGGGATTCATTTGGTCTGTGCTGTTGCGAGAGTTATTTACTTTTACTAAGTAAGGCTATTAGTTAAGGTTCTTTTTATGATTCTTTAACAGTTTACAGATTTTAAAAGATAATAAAATTCTTTGGTAGTTTTAATCTCAGTATAATTTTATCTAGTTAAATAATCAAGCACTTACATTTTTCTTCCCCGTCGACGCTTTCATTGCAAAGCTGCAAAGCGACTTGCTCTAAACGATCTCTAAGTTCTTTATTTTCCTCTGATGCTAGTTGAATCATCCGTTGTTCTTCATTAATAAGTTTTTTACTTTTTTCTCGAGTAGAGTTGATTTCTCTGACTTTTTCTAAAAACATCTGCAATTTCGACAGGTCGTCACCACCTTCGTCTTTTGGCTGAACAGTAAACTTTTCATGAGTTTTTTCATGTTTTTCTGGCTTTTCTTCAGTGATGGAACTAAAAAGTTCTTTGGACTTTGCCTTTAATTTTCTCACTTTAAAGTTTAAAGCTTCAAGAATTTGTGCATTTTTCTTCTTGATGTCTTCAAGAGAGACTGAATCTTTGAGGTCGGAATCGGAGAAGGATAGGTCTTGACTTGAGTTTACAGATGGGAAATTATTTGAAGTGAGAACAGAACTTGTTGACATCCCTGGACAGTCTTCGTTCGAAGCGGAGAGACCGGATTGGCTTTTGTAGGAATCCTTTGATTGAAATCGGTAGCTCATTAATTTTCAATTATCGGAAATTAATTCAAGCCATGAAAGTTCTTAATGAATTAGTTGGAGAAAATGTTTAACTTTAAATTTTTTGTTTTTTTTTGGGAAGAAGGTATTAAAAGTTTGTAAGGATTTTGGGAATCAATTGAATAAATAATTCAAAATCTAAATTAACTTTACCAAAACATCCCATGATCCTACTCCAACCTTTTTCCTTTGGCACTTTTTACATATCCTCCAGTTTTCTCCTTCTTACTAACATTCAATTTGATATCAGGAACCGCGAAATCCTTAAGATTAAAGACAAATCCAATATCATCAGAGTTGCTTAACAAACTTTCATGATTAGGCTGAGCAGGTTGTTCAAGTTCCTGTTTTTTCGGTCCAATAATCCTTCCACCATCCAATTCATTCGACGAGTCCACAGTGCTAAGTGACTTGCTAGCTTTTTTCCTATTAACCATTCTAAAAACACTATTTCCACCAACAACTCCCGATTCCAAAACCATTTCATCAGGCAATTCTTTCCCATCCTGCCAAATTTCACATCCTTTCTCCGGCAGACTTTTTTTAAGCTGCAAGACAGTCATGCCAGAGTCGACATTAACAGTAAAAATCTTGCAAGAGTCCTCACAATAAACCGAAACAGTTCCTTTTCTGTTTTTTCTTCCAGAAGTGCCAGGAGTTGGTCGAATTCTCTGATTTTGCGGCACTTCTCCTGAAAATGTGTGAGTTTGTCCCATATTATAACCTATCTACGGCGGCTTCACAAACAGCAGTTTTCCACAATGGCTGCAGTAATGATGACTGTCTTTACATGGCTCTAGAACAAGAGGTACAAAGCAAAAAGGAAAGCAAAAACAGCAGAGAATGATGCAGACTGTCCAGGCGGATTCACCTAATCTTTTTTTTAACAATGAAAGTCCTTCGTGCTTGCAAAAAGGACATTCGAAGAAGACTGGGTTCGTATAGTCTTGCCTTTTTTGGATTGGCGGGGAGAGGGATGATGGAAGTTCTTCTTTTTCTCGCAGGTATTGGTGTAGGTTACGAGGTGCCTGCTGTTGAGGGTATTTAGGGATTGGGATGCTCTGGTCGCTGAGGGTGTCCATTTAGCAGAAGATTATAGATTAGGTGTTGATTTTAGATTTTCAACTGGGTTTTCATGAGGTTTGGAGAGATTTATGCCACCAGTTAGAACTTTGAACTATAATGGATAAGACTTTCTGCGGTTTACATTATTTACTTGGCTGCAAGACAGACCAGCCGTCTACTTTTTGCGATGTTTCAGCTTCCAGCTTTCCAAACATCTTCTCCGACGAAACCTGCTTCATCACTCTTCTAATCGGCTTGAAAGGAGGTGGAGGTATATCTTTATTCAAAATATCATCGAAATTAATATCTGAAAAAAACCTGTGTTCTTTTAACTCTTCCACGTCCTTTTTCGATGCTCCAAGTCGTTTATGCACATCTCTATTCATAAGTTCACGAATAATCAACTTGCAATCTTCACTTAAAAAAGGAGGAAATTTCAATTCAGCCTTTTGAATATTGCTAAACATTTGCTCTCGATTCGGTGAATAAAAAGGTGGACTTCCAGTGACCATCTCAAAAGTAAGAACTCCAAGTAAATACCAATCAACAGACCTGGTATGTCCAGCCCGTTTCAGCATTTCAGGTGCTAAATACGCGATTGAGCCACAAAAAGACTTAGACAACTGTTCGTCACTCACTCCTTCTTTAGAAAGTCCGAAATCAGTGAGTCTTGCATGACCGTCTTTATCAAGAACAACATTTTCCGGTTTTAAATCTCGAAATAAAATTCCATTTTTATGAAGTTCTCCTAAAGCCAATGCAATTTCTGCCATGTAAAACTTTGCCTTTTCTTCTGAAAATTTCTTTTCACGGGTCAAGTGAGTGCCTAGGTCGCCATTGGGGCAGAAGTCCATGACCATGACGAGTCTTTCTGGAGTTTGAAAGGCGTAATTCAGTTTTACTATGAAGGGATGTGTTATGTGAAGCAAGATATTTCTTTCAGTGAATGCGTAACGAACGAGGTTACTTCCAAGAACTTTCTCTTTTTTTAGCACTTTGAGAGCGAATTGTTCTTTAGTGTCTATTTTTTCAACAAGGTAGACTTCACCGAAACTGCCTCGCCCTAGTTGAAGGATTCCAGAAAAGTCTTTTGGACCTACTTTACTTGGAGGCATGTCTATAAAATCAAAGGCTTTTCGGGATTTTTGTCGAAAAACTAGTCTTGGTCTTTCATTAAAAGTTTTCACATCTTTATCATTAACCTTTTGACTGAGTTTAGCAAGGATTTTATTGACATAGTCTTCACGTGAGTTATGTAGTAAAGTCCTTCCAAGAGTATTCCTGGAATACTCAGTTCTCAACACAGGAACCTTCTTAGTCTTAGAGTAGTCATCAAAAACTGCATAAGTTTCATAATTCAAAGCAAGACAAAAAGGAGTCCTTCCAAATGAGTTCATAAGGAACAATGGAGCCTTGACAAGAAGCCACTCAACAATATCAACATATCCTTGCATAGAAGCATAGTGAAGGGCAGTGTTATTTTCCAAATCCTTCAAATTGACATCAGCTCCTGAAGCCACCAAAAGTTTGACGACCTTTAAGTGATTATGAATCGTCGCCAAGTGAAGAGGGGTCCGGGCGATGGAAGTCCTTGCATTTAAATCAGCCTTGCAGGAGTTGATGATAATCTTTAAGATTTTTTTATAACCGTAAGCACTTGCCATGTGAACTGCTGTCCACTCGTTAAGTCCTTTAGCGTTGGGATCAGCTGTGAAATGAGAGTACTTTTCTTTGTCTAGAACTTTTTCTACTGATTCTTCGTCGTTTTGTTGAACGTATTCCCAGAGACTTGTGTTCATTTTACGCATCAGGTTACGATATTCCTCGGTTTCTGAGAAGATTTCTAGGGAGGATTTTTTCACGTTTTCGAGAGTTGATTCTAAAACTAGGTCGGACTTTACTATGGAGTTTGGCGTTAGGACTGAGTTTTCGTCGTCTTCTTGCTCTTCTTCGATGCTGTCCAGCGTGTCGAAGTGTTTTGGAATTGATACTGTTGGACGGTCTGACATGGAATGTCTTTGTTTATTAAAGGTAAATGAATTTACTTGTAATATGATGCAAGTTAAAATAAGACTAAAAGGCTTGATTATATAAATCAAATAATTAAAGCTAATTACCTAAAGTCCATTAATTAAAAACTAACACAACCACCTTCTAAACCTCTCTAAAACCCTCCAAAAACCCACAACTCCAAAAAACCATTCAAAACCCAATCCAACCCAATCAAAACCAACCCAAACCCACTTCCCCCTCCAGCCAAAACCAAAACCAAGCCAATTCTAACCCAACCCAACTGAAACCGAGTGGAAGTTCATACAAATCCCGCTAAATATATTTAAAAATGCGTTCTCCGAAATCTCGAATCCTTCAACTAAAACAAGAAATCGCAGAACTAGAGCAAAAACTTGTGACTTCCTGCAATTCCAAGCCAGACCTTCCAACAGACCCCGCAGTTCAAAGTCTTCCAACATCAAGTCCAGAAGAAGGTCGAAAGCCGACATCTCGAAATTCAGTCCCAAGCCGAGGCGAGGCGAGTCACACAGAAGAGCCTTCGAAAAAACTTCGAATTTTGTCAGTCAAAAAGCCGATTGACTTGACGAAGCCGAGAGAAAAATCTGCCGGGAAGAGTTTTGTTCAGGGAAGACATGGCGAAGGCAATTTTTCGATGCAGAAAAAAACTGTCAAAGAAGATTTTTTGATCAGCAGGTCCAAATTGCAAGAAGAAAGACTTGCAATCATGGAAAAAGAAGTGCAGAGGGTTAATAAGGAAAAAGGGGATCTGGAAAAGGAACAAATTAGAATTTCTGATGAAATGGTTGTTAATGAAAATCTTGCTTTTATGTGTAAGGAAGATGCTCTTTCTAGATATGCTAAAAGAAGTGAATTGGTTGGGTTTAGGGAAGAACTTGAGTTTGTTTTGGAAAGCTTGGAAATTCAGTTTGCTGATGAGTTGGAGTTTTGTGGAGATGAGGATAATTTACAAACTCCGTCTACTGTTAGGACTAAACAGACAAGAGCCAGTCTAGCCTCAGCCCAACCCGCACCAAACACAGTTCCACCGACCTCCTCTCTTCAATCAAGCCAAAACCTCGAAAACTCAATCGAGAACAACAAAATCCTAATAAGCGCTTTAGAAAAAAAGTACTCTCGAGTGATCCACGACATAGAAAACCTATTAACCAACTCAACCAACTCAAAATTAAACTCAGAAATTTTAAACTTCGAAAGAGTTCTCGAAGAAAAAACAATAGAACACGATCTCGACACTCTCGAAAACGTTATTCTCGACTTAAACGCTTTAGAAAGGTTCGACATCGATGAAGAGATTTTAAGACTTCAATTAACAGAAGTCGTTCAACAAGAGACAAAACTGCGACTTGACTTCGACTTCGCCGAGAAAGAAATTCAAGAAAAGCTTAAAAATTCTTCAACAAAGCGAGAAATAAACCAGCTCGAAAATGAATTAAGCTTTATCCGAAACCAGTACCGTAATCGATTCGCTGCAATAAATCATTGGAAAGAAGAAGTTGAGTCAGTGATTTCAAGAACTGTTTCAAATATTCATGTTTCTGTTCAGGATAGAACTATTCTTGATGAGTTTTCAGCTGCTTTCGGAAAAATTAATGGACTTTCTTCGAGACAACAGATGAAAAACTTACTTGATGGGTATTTGGCTAAAGTTAATATCAGGGATAAAATGATTCAGAATAATTTAAATGAAATTAAGAAAAAGTTTGTGGAAAAAACACAAATTTCAGGACTTTTAAGCAAGGCTAATGTAGAAAAAAATAAACTGCAAAATGAAAAGTTTAAGTTTTCCGTTGAAAATGTTCCTGTGCAAAAAACTCAGAGAATGAGTGAAAATCTTAAAAATCCTGTCAAGGATAAGTTTCTTGCCATTAGGAATAAAATTTTAATTGTTACGAAAATGATTGAAAATGAGGAGAAGTGTGTTGAAGATATTTGTATGAATTTAGTACAAATTTCTGAATTTATCAAAAATTTGAAGAAAAAACAGAATGATTTGAAAAATTCTATGAATAAATTACAGGCTAATCAAATGGGGCTTAAGTTTGGGTAAATGTTTAAGTTAGAAGAGTTTTTAGTTAATTAGGTATAATAACTTCTAAGTTCTTAGGAATAAATGGAAAAGATATAGATTTTGACAAGAATATTATATTATTATTGATATTTAATGTTTTTTGTCTTAAGATTCGTTTAATTTCGGTTTTTTCACACATTCAGGAGGACAATCTTTAACATTTCCACATTCAAATTTAACAGATTCATACACATTCCTAATAACCTTAAAGTTTCGAGTAACAACATTAAAACTCCAAATCTGGTACCCATTAGTCATATAAATCGAATTATTATGAACAGCATAATTATGCACATGCCCATCCGTAAGCAAGCTAGTACTTAAAATCAATTTCCAATTCCCTCTATTTTTCAAAGACCTTTTTGAAATTTCATCTCCACACACTAAAAAAAGTTGATTTTTAAAAGGAATTAAAACTTTTCTGTATTCATCATGAACCTGAAGTCCACTATCCTGAAAAAACTGTTGATAAGGGTAAAAATTATAAACCCTGTTCATAGAGTACCCTGTGATAAACATATCCGAGTTAATGACACATCCAGTTGTTTCAGAGCCGCAAGGCATTTTAACTAAAAGTTTCTCAGTTTCATTAGTCTCCAGGTTAAACCTCAGAATAGAATCAAGCCAAACCCCTTGAGACTTGACAGCTTCTTCTAAGTTCCAAGTCTCGTAGTTAATTTGCTCTCTTTGAATTGAACCTCCTCCGAAGACAAAGACTTTGTTGTTTAAGTAAATCGACGCGCAGAGGTAACGGCAGTCGCCTTTAATTTTTTTTAATCGGATGTGATCGTTTTTTAACTTGTTGTAAATTAGGTAGTTGTTTACTGTTGGGATCTGGGTCTTTGGGCTGCTACCGAAACCACAGAAAATTAGATCTTCGGATAATTGGCAGCTGAAGATGTATCGAGCTTTCATTTTAGAGATCTCGTAGTCTTGACGGAATTCTTCGAAATTGTATTCCATTATGCGGATTGGAGATTCTTGGTTTTGGACGATGAAGGCGCTTAGGAGGCAGGATGGTTCTTTGAAGTAAGGGGCTGAGTTACCATCCACAATTATATCGATGTTTTTTTGATCAAGAAAAGCCTGATAATGGTTATTCTTCTGTGGAAGACTCCAAGTATTAAGTTCTCTGATAACATTTTCTTTTCTAAGATGAACAAGAGAATTCAAGTAGTCTTTATTTTTATCTAAAATCGTATCATCTTCAACTCTGATAAAGTCAATTAATTGCTGTTTTCTCTTATTCAGTTCTTCTATACCTTTTTCATAAATTTTTTCTATTTTTTTTATGAGAGCTTCTTTATCTTGTTCCAGATCTTGTTGAAAAATGTTCAATTGTTCAATATGCTCCAAACTTTTTTTTGTTATAAGTTCTTTGTTTTCTGTCAACCTCGGATTGATCATCGTGTTATGACTTGGAGCTGGAAAATCGATGTGGACTTTAATATGAATTGAACAGAAAAAATGCTCAGATTCCAAACATTTGCAAACGAAATAGGCTTTATTGGTGCATCTTCTTGGATGCTCGTATTCGCAATTTTCCATTTATTAGTGTAGGCATGAAGAAATTGATATTTTGATTAGCTATATTTGTTTGAAGGGGTGAAATTTTATTGATTGTTTTAAGGTCTCAACGAGTTTATCAAGTTATGAGAGCCTTGATTATGAAAACTTAAATTTTTGAGAATTTTTAATTTTGCTGATTCTGATGATATTTACACAGTGAATGAAATCAAGATAGGAATTTATCAATCATTTGGGATATTTAATGAATGAGGTTATTCATTTAAGGTTCGTTTTAAAAAAATTATAAGTATTATTATATTTTGTGTTTATATTCACTTATTCCTTATGTCACCAATATTTAATTTGCGAAATTTATTTGGATTTTTTTCCTGAAGAGTAAGGAATAGTGCGTTATTTATGGGCTTATTGCATAGAATTGGGCAATAATGATATGTGAGATCGAGGTCGAGCTTCATATAAGTTTTCATTGTAGCGTTTAACATCAGACACTTTCAACGGCATAGGTTCATTTTTTATTCGCTCACCTCTTTTTAACTAATACTAGTATTTCCATTTCATCTGCAGAATTATATCACCCAAGACTTATCCGATACCTCCTATCGATTCCCACTCCCATCTGTTAAAAAAACTCTAAATCTCTTCAAAATTTTCTATCCCTCTTCTCAGATAAAAGACCATTAAAACTCTAAACTTTCATCACAAATTCTTCATCATTCAATTTTAAAATCCTCAAACATTTAATTATCCTTCCAATTCTCAAAAACTTCTCAACAATCAAACATTCAAAAAAACTAAAACTAAAAGATCCAAATTTTCAAATATCATCCAAGCCCAATCCTTTTCCAAATCACTAAAAAAGACACCTCAGCAGATTCTTCCATATATATAACATGGAGCCTCAAGAAGACTCTCCTCTCGTTCAAAACCCTCGAGACGCAATCCGAGGTAACGTGATGAGGACATTATTAACAGTCTCTGAGAACTCCAAATACTACATCTGGTTCAAGCTTTCCTTATCTCTCGTGAAAATTTTCATCTGTGCATTCATAATTCTAAGTTACGAGACCGACACAGACAAGCCGTTAGAAGTGTTTATAATAATGATAATATCTACAGAATCAGTTGATGTCCTCACTTTATTCTACTTCTTGTTGACAGAGCCAAATAACAGGAGAGAGTCAAGTCGTTCATTGATGTCGTTCATCAGGAACATAGGATCTCTGTAATGTCCACAAAGGGTTTATCTGGTAGCTCAAATACTGGGAAACATTTGGTACTACACATGCGACTCTTGTTATGATGACGCGCCTGAAATGACTGTCCTGTCATTGGTCCTTATTATTTTAGGGTATATCAACTTTTGTGTTCCATGCATCGCTTGCTGTTGCATTTGCATTTCTTTGCCTTTCCTTATAATCGCCTTGGCTTACTCTGGAGGGAATCAAACTCCAGCAAATGAAGAAGCTATCAAAAAACTTCCAGTGAGTAAGTGGAAAGACTCAGGAGTCACAGAATGTTTGATTTGTATTCAAAATTTCAATGAAAATGATGATGTCATTCACCTGCCTTGTAATGAAAGTCATTGTTTTCATTCAGCGTGTCTGAAAAGGTGGCTTAGGATCAATAATTCCTGCCCTATTTGTCGGAAAAGTATTGAATAGTTCTTATTATTAATATATGAAAGTTAGTGGTATAAATGAAACCGAGGGCTCAATCATTAATTAAGATCAGGTCTCGACTTCAAACTGAAAATTTACCTGTCAGAAAAAGACCCCCGACTTTAAATGTTGGATTAAAGTACCAACGAGAACTCAATAATCAAGTCAAATCTTTTAATTTTCTTCAGAACTCTAATCAGAAAAACTCTGAAAAGGTTGGAGCAAAATTGAATAGTCGACAATTCAAAAAACTTGAGGATTTTCAAGGACTTGAACAAAACTTTAGTTTTAAATTTAGAGGAAGAGCTTCGAGGGATCAGGACAGGCACTTGGAAAATGAAATCAAGGAAGATAAAAAACAAAAAGTCAACAGAAATCGATTCAATTTGCAGTATCTTAAAAAACACTGGGTTAAAAGTTCATGTAATCTTAGTATTTTAGACTTTTGGACTAATGAAATGCTTGCCAATGCCTCGAAATTAATACATAAGAATAGGGCTCCTAAAGTTAAGGAGGAAAATCGGTTCGAGTTTTTGAGGCAAAAGACACCTTTTTCAAAGACTCAAGTTATAAGGAAAAAAATGAGTTTTGCTGACTTTGGAGACTACCTAGAAAAAATCGAAAAAATATGCAACAAAACCAACCAAGACACTTTAAAACTAAAAACCAAAATCAATGAAACCTTAACTGTATTAAATAACCCTAACTCATTTAGTTAATTTTTTTAATACTTTCATCTCTAAGTGGTATTTTCCCTTTGATATTAAAAAACGCTCTGATTTTTAAAGCTTTTTCAATAGCCTTAGCCCTACTTTTAGTTTCCAATATTTTCACAGGTTTGTTAAATTTACTCAATATCAAAATTTTGTAATAAAGAGTGTTTGAGTACTTTTCTTCCGTTCCACTAAGAACCAAGTTGATGTCAACGATATCATCAAGCTTCAAGCTGCAAGACTTCCAATTATAACAAAGAACCCAAGTCGACCTAATCATGATTTTTTCATCTTTATCAAAAGACACCGTTTCTATCCTTCCAAAGACAAAAAGAGCAGCAGAAGCTGAAAAAAAGGCTAAAATAACCAAATATTGCCAAAGTTCTGTCTCATTTATGTCTAAAATTTCAAGAAAGGTCAAACTTGCAACTAAAAAACTTCCAGCGAGAAAGCAAATAAGACTCATAAACCACAGACCCCAAGGCATTCTCCACATTCGGAGAAAATCTTTGTTTTTGTATTCTTCGAACTCGTGGTCGGGAAGACCTGCGGGTTTTTTTGGTTTCAGTCTTTTTTGGAACATTTTTATAAGAAAAGCTGGAAAAGATTGGATTGGTTTCTTTTGACATTTCATTTGGTGAATTTGAGTCCTGACATTTTTATAATTTAAATGCAGTCATTCAAATTTTCAAAAGATTGTCAAACCGTTAAGCCTCAAACTGAGGACTTATCGCATCAAATAGATCGTCTTAATCTGGCTTTGAAAGATGTGATGCAGGAAATTGAGATTTCATCTTACTCACGGAACGCATCTCGTCTGTCAATTAGAACAATTGAAGGTAATAACGAAGACTTTATAAGTCCAGAAGTTTCTTTGATGCTGGATCTGAACTATGATACTACTATTGAGTCCTTGCTTCAAATAGTTGACCGTCAGCAGATGACAATTGAAGACTTCCGGTCAGAAGAACAAAGAAGGTCACCTGAAAACGCCTTCGAAGACCTAGACCGAATCCGCAAAGAAGTCTGGCTGGAGTTAAAGTCCCAACAACGAGACAAGCTAGAAAGAGAAAAAAACCTTCTAGAAGAAAAAATCCGGCAAGCCGATCAATCAAAAGAAAAATACCTTCAAAAAACCAACGAACTATCATCCCTGCTCCAAAAGTTAAAACACCGAGAAGACCAGCTAAACCATCGAGAAAACGAGATCCGAGCTCAAAGACTCGCAGTGGATAAACTAAAAATGGACCAGGACCTTTCAAAACAAGTAAAACCCAGCCAATTACCTCCAAACAAAGGAAATCATGCCAGGTCCCATTCCTTTTCTTTTTACGCTGCCGGAAGAAACGAAGCTGAATCAAGTTCACTTCACGATACTCTTAAAAATTTAAACCTTCAACTGAAAAACCTGGAAAATGACCTGGCACTGGATCAAGGACTTGGCAGGTCTGAAAAAGAAATGAAAGTCGAGAACTTGAAGAATAAAATTGCAAGAATTCGAAGTGAAATCGCAATTTCTGAAGCAAATCGAGGAACTTGCTTAATCAATAACATGATGGAATCATTGAAAAAGGAAGTGGACAGGGAAGAAAAGATGAAAAGGGTTGAGTTGATTCAGGCTGCTAAAAATTTGCAGGTGAATAAATTGAAACCTCCTCTTGTTCCTTTTAAAACTCCTGATGGGAAAAATAGCAGAAGGGAAATGGGTGAAAGTAATTGTTTTGATGATTTTGAATCGAATTTAGAGGTTTTGAAAGAAAATAATACTGGGGGTAGAAAAAGAGAGAAAAATGGAATTGAGAGGCAGGGGGTGGAATGGGAAAAAGAAGAGTTTTTGAATAGTGCTTGGGTTAAATTACCGGCTGCTAGGGAATTGGTTGAAAATGTTAATCTTACACTTGCTAAACTTAATGGAGATAAAAGAATCGCGTTTAGAGGGAAGGAGGATGGCATTGAGAATAAGACTAGAATGATGAGGAAGAATTGAGAGTAGAGTAAATTTAGAAATTTAATTTATTTATTTAGAGATTTTTTTGTATTGATTGTGGTTATTAGGTTAGAAGTTTTTGAATTAAATGATCTAATATTACTTGGCATAAAAACCAAAACAAAAACCCCTAAATCCCAAAACAAATTCATTAAACTAACATTAATTAATCCTTAAATTTGCTCCATATACTTGAAATTAAGATAACAAAGGACAATCCACTTTCCACTAACTTCATTTTCAGCAGACTTATTCTCAGCAATAACATATTTTCCCGTTCGATCAATTTTTCCTCCCATTTCTTCAACAAGCAGGCAATAAGCCTCCAGCTTCTGATGAGTATACCCAGCAGATCCCACAACCCTTTCATAAAACTCTGTAGAAAAGCAAAGTCCACTAAAAATAGTTCTAAGTAATTTCTTAAATTCAGCAATAGCAGTAAACTTGAAAGAGTTTTCAATACAATTCGAATAAACATTAACAAGAAACTTTGACAACCCTTCAAGTTGCCTTTCCCCTTCAAGATAACAAAAAGTAATAAAGTCTCTCTCTCTAACATTACAAATTTTCTTATTCAGCAGAAGTTTTTCTTCGTTTAAAAAAGGGTCAAAAAAAAGCAAAGGGACTAAAAAATCTTGACTCCAGCCGATTTTTTCATTGTCAAAGATAAGAAGAAGTTCTTTGTTGCGGTTCAAACATTTAGAACTTGTGTAATTTTGGTTTGGGATGATTTTTTGAGACATTTCTTCAGGGTATAACGAAAAAATCAAAAGATCTGAACATTTTTTGCATACTTCGAGAAGATCTTGCCAACCTGGACGGAAACAGACAAGGTATTCTGTGTCTTCGAAGAGGATTCGAGAACTTTCTTTTGGAATCTGCATCTTTAGACTGAAGACTTTGCTGATTTCGATTATGTGGACTAAACATTTCAGGTTTAGGATTATTTGGAACTTTTCCAGCTTGCAGGATATCATTGGGTTGCTCATTATGAAGTCAAAGCCTCTGCATTTTAGATGGAATTCGATTCGAGGGTCAAGAGTAACAGTAACATTCCTAATCTCAGGGAAATTTTCTGACTTATCCCCAAGCAGATCATCATCAAGACTAACAAACCATTCATCAACCTCATAAATCAATCCACCCTGAGACTTCCCTTGCCCTGTTTCACAAAGCGCTTCATCCTGAGTGACCGAATCCAAAAAGTCCAAACAAGGAAGACTATTAACAAGATCATCACAATAAAAATTCTCATTCTTATCATCATCCTTCTTCTTTTCACATCCATTAAAAGTATCACGTCTCTTACTAGGCAGAGGAACATAATCAAAAGGATCAACCTGTTTCAAGTTCTTTTTCTGTTTCTTCTCCCAATTCCTATTTCTCTTCTGCTGAATTCTTTCATCTTCCGCTTTTTTCCTGATCCCTTCCGATTTCCTAACTAATTTTTGAATAATATCCTCCAGTCTCAGTTTTGAATAAAGTTTCAAATACCAAGAGTGTTCTTTCCTAGCTTGAACTTCCTTAAGTATCTCTAAAACAACATCTCCACAATGAAAGTCTTTTTCAATCCAATCATGCATCTCTTGAGTGGCAAGAGTAACAAAACTTTTATAAAGCCTGAACAATTTCATGTCTTTTGACAAGTAATGAAAATGGTTATGAATGATTGAATTGATTTTGTTTAGCTGGGTCTTGTTGTACTTGAAGTCTTGTGAAGAAGGTGACGAGTAGTACTCTAAAAACTTCAGTAATTGACTTTGAGTCAGTTGCTTGTCTGGGCGGAAGTCTTTTGGTTCGAGTGACGTCGTGATTTCGCCTTCTTCTTCGCTGTCACTTTGGAAACTTAGCATGGTTGTCAGGGGGTTTTTGATTGGAAGATTCATTATAGGGGGGGATTATTATTTAAGTTTCTTTGGATTCTTTGCAGGCTTCGAAGGCGTGAAGTAGTTCTGAGATTGAGTTGATGTTGAGGACTTGGAACTCGGAGAGGGGAAGAGAGAGTTGGTCTTCTAAGTCGATTATTGCTTCGATCACGTCTATTGGGTCGATGTTTTGTTGTTTGAATGAGATGCTGATGTCTTGGATTTGTGAAAGAGGCTTAAACTTCTCGAGGACCTTTTCTTCTATGTCTGAGTTTATCACCCATCTACATACGTTTCTCCACATTTATAGGAAAGATTCTACTTAAGCTGTTAGTCCTCTATGTTTGACTATCACTGGGTCCTCATAGAATTTATTGGTCTTGGCTACCAAAAGATCATCAAGAGTTTTCTCAACAAAAGCCTGGCAATAGCTCTTAATCGTCATTTGATGTGCAACCGGCAAAAAAACAAGTAGAGTGGCTCTAGTAAAAGGTCTAAGTCTATGAAACTGGGGTAATTTCCAAATGCTAAGAGTATACCCAACTAATACCCCAAAGTTGCAATAAACAATAGTCCTCATCGAAGACTTAGTCTTACAGTATGTTCCATACTCGACAACATCCAGCACATCTTGCGGTCTTTCTCTCTTCAACGTCTCCAAGTTATTTTCAGCAGTGAACCTAAAAGTTCTGAAAGGGTTATTGATAGCATCGAAATTCACGGCCATTTATTGAAGATTGTTTCTAGGTTTAAATTTTACATTTTCAGCAGAAACCCAATTTAACTGTTTTTCTTGATTCAGCAATTTCGATCAAATCATTCATTTTTTTAACAAGTTCTTCTAAAGAGACTTCTTGAGTTTCTTTCCTGATGATTGACAACTTTTCATTAAGAACTCTTTCGACATGTCCTGAAAACTGTTTTTCATAGTCTTCGAATTCAATATCTCCTCGATTGAATTTTTCCATTTCCTGAAAATGGACAACAGTTCTCATATATTTCTTTTCCCTCTGCACAGCTTTAACATGAATATGTCTCCACATATAAGGATACTCCTGCTGAATCTGATAAATAACCCTCTTACTCATGACAAGAATTTCACAAAAAGAATTGGTAAAAACTTGAAATTTTCTTCTTGACCGTGTGCAAATTTCGATATCTCCAAAATGACTATCTTTCCTCAAAGTCTTCACAATTAAATTCCTTCCAAACTCTAAAGTCGCGAGTCCTTTAGTGATGAAAAAAATCTCATCAGCAGCGTCATTCGCTTTATAAATAATCAAATCGTCCTCAACATACATCGGCTCTAACATGGGAATGATAACAGTGATAAAAGTTTCTTTTTTATTACGAAAGAACTTCAAATGTTTCGCTGCACCGTGATGCATCGCTCGAGCGACTTCAAATCTAAGTATTTTCGGAAGTTCATTTAAAATATTCATTTTTTCCAGCCAAGAAAAGCCTCTTTTTTCAGCTGAATATTTAAAACACGCTTTTAACTTCGCACGAGTGGATTTAGGAAGATTAGCTTCTGATGAGAATTCTTCAATCATCGCCAGTTTGTTAGCTAAGGCGTTTTCCTTCAGGTCAATCGACGAGACCAGCGCGGTGAGGCTTGAAATGTTGAAAGAAAAGAAGTAAAGGCCGAAAGACATCCAAAAGAAACTCAGAACTCGCTCTAAACGGGTTGAAGGGCAGATGTCGCCGTAACCGACTGTGGATAAAGTCGTGAATGCCCAGTAAAGCGAAGTCAAGTAAAGAGAACCTGTGTCAGAGTCTTCGTAATTCATTCGAACCACCCAAGTGTCAGGGTTGAAGTCGTCAAGTTTCGAAGTCAGGTACCAAAAACAGGCAACGATGTGAACGAAGAGGATTATTGTTAGATAAGATTTCACTATTTTCACTGCACTGTTTTTTATACTTAGAAACTCCTGGATTTTGTCGAAAATGTCTTTTTGGACGTGAGTTTTCATTAGTTTCAGCAACTTTGAAAAACGTAGAAGACGGTAAAGCTTTGGGATTCGAAGAATTCTGGCGAATTTACGGTTTTTACCGGAATCTGAACTTGTTACTAACTCGAATGGGAACCAGGTTAAGATGTCGATTATCATCCAGCCTTTTGCGTAGTTTTTAAAGATTTGATAACGATCTGTTATTAGGTTTCGGTCTTTGTCGTAGTAGGCTGTGAGAAGATTGACACAGAAGTCCAGGAAAAATAAAATACTTATGAAAAGGTCGAAATTTTCTAGTTCTGGATAATCTTCAGGCTCTAAAAATGCAACAGTAAAAGGAGTAGCAATAGCAGAGTACAGTAAAATCAAAACAACCACCCAAATCCAAATAGTATAAAACATACTACTAGGCAAGATGATTAAAAACGGTACCTTTTCAAATTTTCTAAAGTCTTCAGTGTTAGAAAACAATCTGGAAGCTCTCTGATAAAATTCTTTACTGCAATTCTCTTCTGGCAGGTTGGAAAAGTTTAAGTTTAAAGTATTTACACCAAAAAGAGTCATATCGCGGCGAATCTTCTTGAGAATAAAGACTGACCTCAACCTGCACCTTGCCCTGCGCCAGACATGTTTGTATTTCGAGGCGAACAAGGAGTCATTTTCATCACAAGTTTGAGATCTCTTGCAAAAGGAACGCGTGATAAATTTTGATGACGGACTTTGTTGGCTGGATTCTTTGCTAAGGGAATATATCAGAGTATTTGTTCTGGATTTAGTGGAAACTCTTTCTCTTCTTTTTGCTGAGTCCTTTTTAGTAATTACCATTGAGGATAGATGATATTAATTGAAGAATATTTTAGTTATTCATAGATAAGACCTTAAACACCTAGCTTTGAAAATGAGCTACTATAAAGTTGCAATTAATCAACAGGAATCTCAAGAATTAAATATTGTGAATGTGGTAATATTCGATTCTCCTTTGGTTGTGGAAAATTATGATAAAAGTTTGATTTAAGAAGAACTCATCAAATTGAAAACCCTTTTGCAGTGCGAATTTCAGTTTTCAAACCTGTTTTATTTTGATTAATAATCATTATTTATCCAAACTCATTCTTGAATGAAACTCATTCTTTACAATGACAATATATTATCTCTTATTACAAAAAATAATAAATTGATGAACCTACCCAAAAGCAGAGAAATTGATATTATTTTACCTAAAGAGAGAAAAAATCCATAATATGTACAATGTAATTATTTTATAGAAATCTATATAATTTAACAGGATAACAGTGAAAGTTGTGTTTTTTATAGAATTTGATATGTGATGAATTTGATATATGTGAAGATTTCAATGCAATAAGCTAGAAATTTTTTAAAACTTATTTTTATTTCTTAGTAGTTTAGAATCTTAAGTTAATTTCCCTAAATTCACTCAAGTTTATCTAAATATGCAATAGGATACCCCCGTTGAATATAAATGTCAGGAGCAGCCGCACAAGACTCTTCAAACGAGCACATCACTTTAAAAGTGAAGTCCCAAGACGGAAACGAGCTATTCTTCAAAATAAGACGTGGGACTCAGCTAAAAAAATTAATGGATGCTTACTGTTCTCGAAATGGAGTCAATCCAAGCACAGTCAGGTTTTTATTTGACGGTCAGAGGATCCAGGAAGGGAACACACCAAATGATTTGAACCTTGAGGATAACGATCAGATCGATGCGATGGTAGAGCAGTCAGGCGGAGCTAATTAACTATTCAATAGATCTTTCCTATCTAACTAAATATTAGACATTTAACTGGATGCATCCCCGTATCCACCTAGCTTTGATATTTTTTCCATTCGAGTACTGAAAAACCCCCTCACCATGTTTAAGTCCTTCACAGTACCCACCTGAGTAAGTATTTCCATTATTCCAAGTATATTTTCCTTCACCATGCATTTTAGACTCTTTCCACATCCCTTCATACTTATTTCCAGTGGGCCATTGGAAGATACCAAAGCCAGCCATGAAGCCATTCTTAAAGCTTCCTTTATAACAACTCTTATCAGGCCAGACATAAATTCCTTGTCCTTCCCTGACACCTTTTAAATAAGTCCCTTCATATCTGCTCCCATCAGGGCAGGTCTCGATTCCATAACCATGAGGCTCGCCATTCAAAGTCTCACCCTTATAAAACTTTTCACCTTCTCCCACCAAAAAAGTTTCTTTTTCAAATGGAAAATCTTCATCTAAATCATCAATATCATATAAAAGACTTGAAGAAACTTCTAAAGATTTTTTTATATCTTTAAAAGACTGGCTTTCATTTAAAGAAAGTGAACTTTCACTCATGTTTAACTTGGAACTCGACTGATTCTGACTTTCAACACTTGAAAGAGAAGAGGAAGACTCAAGAATCGAAGAGTTTTTCAATGGAAATCTATTGTTTTGCTTTGGAAAGTTTACAACTTTCAGGGTTTGAGCTTTTGATGAGATTTGCTTGTGAGTTAAAGTTTTTGATATTGTTTCTGTTGTTTCTGAGAATCCTGTTGAGCCTTCTGGCTTTGAAGGTACTGGAAAGATTGTTGAGGAGTGTCTTCGGTTTTGGGAAGGGCGTTTTGCTTTGCTTGAGAAGACTGAAGACCTTTCTTTTGATAGGCTTGGATCTGCTTGGTTGCAGAGACATGAGAAAAATTGTGTTTTTGAGTAGTCTTTTATACCTGAGAAGTTCAGCTTGGAACGGATGTTTGGGGATGATTGGATTTTTGAAGAGTTTAAAGAATCAATTGAGGTTTCTGCTCCCATTTTTATTGGGTTGGTGATGGAATTTATTGTTGGGGTATGACTGTGAGATTAACGACTCAGAGATGTTTTTTGGTTGAGAAGATTAAAAATTGAGTATTTTTTGAACTGGAAATGATTTTTTGGTAATGGTATAAATCAGAAACTATTAATTCTTGAATAGATAGAAAATTAATGGATTAGGATAAGAATAATATTCAAATTGATTTAGGAATAATATCTTATTATGTATTTGTTAAAATTTTAGTTAAAAGATTTCTGAGAAGGAAATATATTATTTATTCAATAAATCATAAAAGGACTAAAAACCATCATAATGTGTTGATTTCTAAAAAAATCTTATCATTTACCAGAAAATTCTTTTGTTTATATTATGTATGAATTATTTTCTAAATTTGTAAAGAATTAGTTTAGGGAATCAAATACAAATTTCAATAATATAATTCTTTAATGAATCTAAGATTTAATCATATGACATAATTTTTCTTGTCTGAATCATGTTTAACTCAATATCCAATCTTCCGTTCTATACATATTAAACTTATTTCATTTATCAATGAATGAAATAGCATATATTAAAATTAAATAAAAGTTCATAATCGATCTCGTTAAAGTTTTATTACTAGCAATTCTTTCTAGGTTCCAAAGTCATATTATTTAAAACGATGATATCACCAAGAATACCTAAAATATAAAAACTTCTATAAATTAAAAAACCACATAAATTTAATTTTCTATTTATCTCCTTTCCAAAAATAGTTAAATCTTCGATCTGTACTCTGATCTGTCCTTGACTTAGCCTCTTCAACATAGCTTCGATGATCAAAATCAATATTTTCAGTAGTAACAGTAGCATCTTTCTTCTCAAATTCTTTTCCCTTTTCCCTCAATTGAAAGATTTCCCAAATCGTTAAAATAATGACCAATGAAACAACAACCAAAGAGTCAACAGCAACAATAAAAGCATAGCTCCCAACAGAAAACTCCAAAAAAATATAAACACAAACAGCAGCAAAAGGTATTTCAATAAAAAAAATCGTAAAAACATGTAAAAATTTCATCAAAGTCCACAAATTTCTGTGATTTTTCAATGAAAGTGAGCAAGCTTTCAGTCCAAATAGTTTAGACCATGAAATTCTAAAGAACTTATAAGAAATAAAAGCGCATAATAAAAGAACTGTTCTTGCAGCGCACTTGAATTTTGAGTACCAGCTTCTTATTTCAGGGTCATTAGGAAAAATCCATTTGAAGAAGCAGAAGACAAAGACAAGGTTTCCTAAAATGTGTAAAAGATTTAAGATGAACAAAATCGCAAAAACTGATGAAGATTTCGAGTCGTCGATATTTAAAAGTTCTCTGCCTCGGGTACCATCTGATAGTCCTACTGTTACTAGAAGTCCGACTCCTGCTGCTGTTTCGAGAAGACTGCATAGAGGACCTGCTACTGCGATAAATGAACTTCCAAATATTAATGATGAAGCACCGGCAACTGCTACACCTATGCCACCTGTCATTGAGATAGGAACAGGTACCTGATTAATCGCCAAAGAATTGCTATAATTCTTCTGAGGACACATATCACTATCAAAATTGCAAGCCTTAACATAGCAATTCCAATCACACTGCTGATCCTTACTCATCTGAAAGGTGCAATTTTCCGAGCACTCACTCGAATCAGGTACACACATGGACAAAAGCTCTGAATATCCCTCCGGACAATCTGCAACACAACTCGAGTTCATCAATAAATAAGAATCTTCACAAAGTGAGCAAATTTCAAGACTTTCACATTCAATACAAGGAAATTCACAGTTTTGACAAGAATTTTCATCTGAAAAAGTAAAATTAGGACAAGAAGCATAACAAGTAGATTGATACAAGAAAAAACCCGTCATGCAAGACTCACACAATGAAAGACTTGAACAAGAAGAACAACTCGGACTGCAGTTAATGCAAGACGATGACGACTCAAACGTGGAAGAAGGACAAGATTTCAAGCAGGTCCCGTTGTAAAGCTTGAGAGAAGACTCGCAGGCAAGGCAACCTGAAATGTTGCAAGATTTACAACCGGCTTCACATTTGCAGGACTGGTTCAATGGAAGAAGGCCCACTGGACATGTCTCGACACAGGATGATTCGAATAGGTTTAAAGGACTTGAACAGCTTAAACAGTTGTAACTGGATTTTGAACAGGTTAAGCATTGATTTGAACAGATCTCGCAAATGTTTGATGATGAGTAAAAACCTGATGGACACTTTTGGATGCAGTCGTTTTTGAAGAGGCTCTTTGGGTTTGAACAGGATGTGCAGTTTTCAGGGAGACTGGAACAGGTCTTGCATTTTTTTTCACAGTTTATACAGTTTCCTGAGTTTGGGATTGTGATGCCTTCTGGACATGTGTCTAAGCAGGATTTTTCGTAGAGATAGTAACCTGAAATGCACTCTTGACAGTTGAGATCATCCACACATTTTCCACAAAAATCTCCACACTCCAAGCAAACTCCTAATTTTTCATAGTATCCACTCGGACAACTCTCAACACATTCAAACAAAAAGTTAACCAATCCAGATTTACATGACTGACAACTATTCAAACTGGTGCAAAGAAGGCAATTATCAAGACATTTGCTGCAATTGAAAGAAGTAGTCGGAAAAGACCCATCAGGGCATGTCCTATAACAAAAGTCATTGAAAAAGTAAGGAAAAATCGAAGAGCACGACATGCAAATCTTCAAAGAACTACAAGTGACGCAAGGACTTTGGCAGGATTCACAAACTGAATCCTTCTTATAAAAAGTTTCAAGACAATCACCGCTGCAGGTGTTATTATAAAGAAAAGTCGAGTAGTAACAAGATGTGCAGTTTGAAGGAGAAAAGGCGCAGCTTTTGCATATATCATCGCATGTAAAAGTTAAATTAACAAGTCCACAATCAACGACGTATACTTCTGAGTAACTGCAAATAGAGTAACTGTAAAGACCTGAAATTAACTCTGATGATAAGTTTTGAAATATCAGGGTTAATGAAGATAAAATATTTGAAGTGTTTATTTGGATTGAATCTGATAAAAAATTGCAAGATTCTATTGAATCTTGTTCTAAACAATAAGCTGTTGGAGAAGTATACTGAAAAATCAAGGAACTCGCTGATTGGATTTTGTTTGATGTAGAAATGTTGAGATTCAAGGAAAAAAGTGATGAGATCTTAATATTTTGATTTGAAATTTCGATGTAAAGCTCTCCAGGGGTATCAGCTGTGAATTCAAAACTCTCAGAATCGCTTAAAAAACCGTTTTTCAATGAATTTATGAAAATATTTTCAGGTTTGGTACTTGCAGGGTTGGTAACATTGAATAACTTAAAATATATCCTTGAGGTTGATTCAAAATTATTCAAAATCACTGAATTATTCGAAAAGTTCATCAAAGTGTCTGAATAAGCATCTCCGATTTCGTAATCAAAATACAGAACAACTTGCTCATATCCTAAATTGTAAGGAAAAATTGTTATTTCATAAGTAGATTGTCCTCCGACAATGTAGGAATCTGAAGAAATACTGATAAACTTAAATATATGAGCTGTTTTCATTTCTAATGAATAGATATTGAAATCAATTAGGTATCCTTCGGATTTTGTGAACCATTCAATTTTAACTGGCTCGAGACTTGCAGGGTTTTGAATTTCTTCTAAGCTGAATCGGATAAGTCCTGTGAAATCATTTGAAACAGCCTTAGATATGTTAATAGAAGAGGAGGTAAGCAGCAAATTATGATAACGATTAATATTTTCAGTGTTTTTTAGACCTTGCTGAAGGTTCGATATTGTTAATGAACTTGGAAAGTTGATTATAATTGAACTTTGACCTGGTAAAAGGTTTGAAATGTTCATTTCAAATAAAAATGATGAAAAATCGCCGGTGGTATAAGAACTTAAAGTTATTGATGCTGAAAACACACCAGGTGTCATTGATAAGCTTACTGTTTCATTTCTCTCAATCTCGTAACCTCCTTCACATGAAGTTAGACTTATTACTGTAAAAACTTCTGACTCTGAAGTTAGATGGTAATTTTTTACTTTGTAGACAGTAACTTTTAATTCAAATCCTGTAACATTAGTTATCGTTATTAGCTGTTCACTAATCAAGCAGCCATCACACTTACTGCTAGTCAAATCAAACCCTTCAGGAAAAAAGACCATCAAGCAAGCACCATTCCATTCAAATTCAGTAAAAACCCTCAAATAATAGCTAGTCAATGAATTAACAGTATAATCCTCAGCCCTTACCTGAAACCCAATCTCTCCTCGAGTAGCTACAACCTGAAACTCTCCTTCACAATAAACCCTTTCATCTTTTTCCACAGTCAAATACCCAATCGCCGGTTGAGTCGTGGAAGGATTTTTCACCATTTCCGTCCGAAAAGCAGCAGTTTTATTCTCAGACCATGAGTTTTCAAAGCACTCCCCAAGCCTCACATAATTCCCATCAAAAACCGTGTCTAAAAAGCTACTAATTCCAAAAATTCCCATAATCGAGGTATTTCCAAAAATCTCTAAAGCAAGAGGAAAGTCAATAAAAAGGTCAGAATCTTCAGGAATAATATTATCACAAAAGAACTCAATGTAAAGAGAAGAGTTTTTATTAATCATCTCTTCTGAAAAAGAACTTGTGGAATAGATTGAACTTCCACGTGATATTGATATTGAAATATTAGTGTTTAGTTGAATTGCACCGAGTGAAGATGAAGTTTCTATTGAAAAGCCGAAGGTTTCTCCTGTAGTTTCAGGATTTCGCATCGAGACCAGTTCTAAAGAAAATTCTGAACTTTGAGCAGTTTTCAAGGTCAAGGTAATGACTGAAGAAGAGCATTTGCAAGAGAAAGTCTCTTGGTTTGAGCAGGTAAAATCTGAAGAACACTTTGTTGGAGACGTGATTTTTACTTGATCGGAAGTAGAGAGGAGGTATTTTAAATTGATTTCTAATAACCAGATTGAAAACTTGTTAGCTTCTTCGGTTTTACTTGTTAATGAGGCCTCTAGAGGCTGAGGAGAGTACTCCAGGACTAGGCTTGAGTTTTTGTATCCTTCTATTTGACCTGATTTTAAAACAAGTAACTTGAATGAAGCGAAACCTGCATAGAGAGGATTCGAAAAATTCGAAATTGTAAGTCTTACGATTTCTGGTTTTCTGCCTTCGAAGCATGTTGTTATGTGAAAAGTTCGACTTTCTTCTATGCATGAACATTTTTTTCCTAGGTTTATGCATGAAAAACCTTCGGATTTCTCTTCGAATTTCTCATCGAGGATTAGCTGAACCTCTGAATCCTGGTCAAGGTTGTATTGGAAGGTTATTATTAGATCTGACTTTTCTCTGATCATGTAGTTTGTTGACCTTAGCCTAGTTGATGATATTTCGCTTGATGAGGTAAGACTATTGAAGATTCCAAATATAATGACCGCCAGATTGATTTTCAAGATCATTTATTAATGAAGATTGGAAATTAATTGATTTAGTGTGAAAGGTATATGTTTGGTGAAATAGGTTAAGGGTTTAAAATTTAAATTGACTAAAGTTTATGGATTATAGTCTAGTTATCTAATTTAGAATATTTTAATAAATAAAGTTTATTCATGAGGTATAAATAATTAGATACTTAAGAGTTTTCAACTAAAGTGAAATATTTTTTTTTATTCGATAGCTTGAACATATAATTGAATCATTAAGACTATAATAATAAATTGTATAAAATTCCCATCAATTCTTGTATTTACTCAGTAAAAATGTAATAATTGTGAAAAGACCAAAGTAATTTTATATCCATATAGTATCAAAGGTTAAAATATTTAATTTCTTTACACTATTTATTACTTATAGTATTTTAATAATTCATAGTATTTTATTCATTCATACTCTTGTTCAAAGATTCAACTCTCATGAAATTCTCTGAAATTTTCATAATTTAATTACTCCATCCATCAAATTTCTTCCCTTTTCAAATCATTTAAAATACCTCTGAGCTTCCCCAGCTGCTGTTCTCCCAAAACGATTTGAACTTCTTTCACAAAGCAAATCATTTCAAAAGCCTTTTGTTGCAATCCTTCAAAATTTTCATCAATCCTAAAATCTATTTGTTTAGCAACTTTTTCAAAGAACTTCTGCAGATTTTCAATTTTTTCATTACTTTTTTTCAGAGAATTCTGAAGTTCTCTATTGATTTTTTTCATATCCTGAGATTCCAAGTTGATTTTTCTGACTTCATCTTGAAACTCATCTTTAAGTGCTTCTATTTGAATGCTAAGTCCTTCATTATTATCATTCAAATCTTCTATTTCTTGTTTAGACTTTTTCAAAAGAAAAGCCAATTTTTTATTTAATTCTTTACCAGTTCCCAAAACTTTCCCTTTCATGTCAAAAGCGAAGCTTTTGACCTGGTTTTCAAAAAATCCTCGAAAATTTCTGATTTTTTCTCTTAAATCTTCCAAAGCGTCAAGACCACAGCCGACTTTTAATTCATTTTTTGCTCTTGCAAGTGATTTTTGAAGATTTTCTATTTTTTCAAGATAATTCACTTCATCTTTCTTCATTTTATCAATTTGAGTCTTAAGTCTTTGAATTTCATTTTTCGAGTCTTCTGCCCTGGGAGGTTTTAAGTGAAACGACTTAGAAGAAACAGAGCTGCTATCATCCAAGTCAGGAAAAGTTGCAAATTGAGGAGGTTTCATGATATCAAGAGTAAGTTTATCAATATCTGACGAGTTATTCAAAGAAGAAGCTAAAAAACCTTTTTCAGTATACGAAAAAGCGAATCTTTTTTCAAGGTCTTCAAAAGAAGGATTTTTTCTGCGATGGATTCGAACACTTTTGTTGAAATCTTTGACGTTTTTTAACCCAGCGACTTTAGACTCTTTATTATCAATGCAAGTCTTGATAACTTCGATCACCTCTTCAATAATCTTCGAAATAATCACAATTTTCTCATCAATTCGAGTCCTTCCCTTTAAATCCTGAACAATTTTCCTTTCATTTTCCGCCTTTTGGTACAATTTCGCAAGACTATTCAAATAATTCTTATCACATTCAATTTCACTTTGCAAGATCTTTAAAAACTGTTGAGTTTGCAAAGTCTCATCACTGAAATTTTCCAAATTTTTCGAGTCATATCTTTGAAGGTCTTTCTGCAGTTCAAAGTCTTCTGTTTCAATTCTTAATAAACTAGTTTCACGATTAGAAATCGTGCTGAAGCGTTCGAAGTCTGAATCTTCCTCTGACGCTTGAAAAGATGATGAAAATAAACGGATGAAGTTGGAGACTTGCTTGAAGTGCACCTCGAGTTCTGCTCGCTCTGAAAGAAACTCGCTGTTTATCGCAGGTGGAAGATGCTGATGAACTATCACCAATAAACTCAAGGTTTTCTCCATTAAGGGACTTATTAGTTCTGATAAGGTGCTTAGGTTCTTTTGGATTGATTTTGTCAGTTCTATGTTTTGATTTTGAAGGAGAAGAACGATTTTAGAGAGTTCTGAATATTTTGATGGCTTTTGATAAGTTTTCGATGAACTGTGTTGAGGGGTTTCCGGCTTTGAACGGGGTTGACGGCTTGATATGGATGAGAGCTGCTTTTGGAAAACTTCTTCTGTTAAGGAGTTGATGGAGAGTTGAAGGTGGTAGAGTTTTTGAAGCTTTTGTTTGAAATTCATTTTTGATTTAATTGGTGAGTTGGATGACTGGATGAAGAGGTTGATATAAGGTTTAGTTTTTTGGGGTGTTAGTAGAAATTTTAAATGGATTTGGATTGTATTCAGAGGAGTTTTGTATTTTTAAAGCTTTAATAATGTTTTGGAGAGTTTTAGTTAAGTTATTGAACAAAAACTATTCCCAAAATAAATGGTAAAAACACTATCATTAAAACAAACAAAAACCTTGTATCAAAATAATTGGAGTTTGAAATTCAACCGTTTGAATGCTAGATACACTTTGATAGATCTATTTAACTATGAAAAAATTCGAAACAAAAAACAAAAAATAGAGTATTTTATTTGCCTTTTGGTGACTGCCTTTCTAATAATTTCATTTGAAGAATCAGAAATTTTTTATGATATAAAATATTACAATTATAACTCAATTCCTCTATCAACAGTCACATTATTAAGATACATAGACTTGGGTCTTTCTATTTGCATAAGTAAAAATCAATTAGGTCTACTAACCTTGTTCTGTACAAGATTATCATTAAAACTAAAACATCGTTCAGAAACTGTTTCATTCAAGATGCTAACAAAAAATGAGAGATTATTTCTTACTCTTGAGCTAATGATTTCAATGATATTCACTCCCCCACAAACAGGCTACACATTTTCAGGTCCCACCCCATCAGGCCACGTATTCTACGAGACCTCAACTCTAATAACCTCCGCAGGTTTTCTAAAAAGTTACCACATTCTAAAGCTCTACACAAATTCAACACTATGGCTTCAGCCAATATATCAAAAGCAATTACCCTCATTTTCCACCTCATTAAACTTCGCGATCCGAGCAGACCTAAAGCAAAAGCCATTGATAATAATAGTTCCATCAGCATCAATAACTCTTCTCTTATCAGGTTACTACATCCGTAACATGGAGCGGGGCTACACAGCGGATTCAGACAACGTCTTATTTTTCAAATACGCCTCAAACGGCTGGTGGAACTCAATAATCACAATGACAACTGTCGGCTACGGCGACGTCTACCCAAAGACCGACACTGGCCGGGCACTTATTTTTTTCACTGCCCTTATCGGCTTGGTACTCATCAGTTTATATGTCGCTGCCCTCAACAACACGATTTCTTTCGACAGGCAAGAATTTCTCAGCTACCTCGAAATTCGCAATGCTCGAAAAGCAAAAAATAGAGAAAATCGAGCAAGTGACTTGATTAAATTTGCTTGTTTCATGAAAAGAGCTAGGGAAAAAGGAATGGCGCTTGAAATGTGCATCTTTGGAATGCATTTGAAAAAAGTTGCACAAAACTTCAGTGGATTGAAAAATCAGGAAAAATATGTGGGACCTTCGGAGATGTTGATGAAAATTGAAAAGAAAATTGAGTCGGAAGTTGGACAGATTAAGAAATCGATTTTTGATGTTGAGTATGTTGGAGAAAAATTGAAAAACTTGCAGATTGAACAGAAAACACTGGAAAATGATTTGAGGGAAATTTTTGAGGAATCGAATCGGATTTATAGTAAAGTGGTTGAATATAATTTGAAATATAAGTAACCTTGCAACATACTAAGACTATTAAGCATAGTTTCTTGAGTACTTCGTGAGCATTTCTTGAATTTTTTCAACTCTTCCTTCTTCCCATTTCAAAGTTCCATTCAAATGCGCAGTAACTTCAGCCTTGCTCAGCAAAACAATATTTCCAGCGGACACTTTTTCATCCAATCTCCACCTGACAGCCTCAGTATAAGCATGTACTCCAGTGACACAACTTCTCCATTTCCACAGATCCCTGCATACATTTTCAAAGTCCTCAATATCAAGATCACAATCACATCCAAACTTATTCTTTTCCAACTTGACAAGTTTATCATAAGCTCTAAAAATCGTATCCTTATTAACATTATCCTTATGCAAAGGTGTGAATTCTACTCCTCCAATCTTAGACAGCACATAAGCAGCAATAGAATTTCCAGTAATCGCCGGCATAGTTCCAATAACAGGCATGATCCTAGTTCTAAACTTGGCAATATCATCATTTTCCTTCTGAACAGCAGACTTCTGATCTCTCGATTCAAGAAGTGGTCGAGCAGCATGATCCGAAGAAAAAATAACAGTGACTCCATCTTTAATCCCATTTCCATGCAAATTTCTCCTGATTTTCCTGATAAGTTCACAGTTCTTAGTAGTCGAAATGTCAGCGATTTCCAGTCGTGTCGGGTCGATTCTTCCCCCAGCGCCTCCAGAAGAAACAATAGGAATTCCAGATTTTTTACAGAAAGTGATAAGCTGTTCCTTTGTATTAGTATTATCAATACAGTCTATCACAAAGTCCGGTTTGCCCCCAAGTAACTTTGGAGCATCTTCAATAGAAAATAAAACTCTTAAAGCTTCGACTTCACAATGAGGGATAATCAGATTGATGTACTTTTTCAAGGTCTCAGCTTTAGTCTTTCCCACGTCTTCTAAAGTAGCGACTGCGTTGCGGTTAAGCGAACTGACGGTGACGTCATCGAAGTCGATAAGCCGCAGCTTCTTCACGCCTGAGCGGGCAAGGGCCATGACGCAGTGGCTCCCGACGCCGCCCAGGCCGACAACGACGACGAATGACTTCTCGACCAGGTCTTGGCCGTTGCCGAAGAACTGACGGTTTCGGACTAGCTGGTCTTTTAACGGGAAGGCTTTCAGTTGTTTAGGACGACGAGAGTAGCGAGAGTAGAGAAAGTGAATCAAAGCGCCTAGGCCCAGAGAGATCAGGATCTGAATAAGCTGCTTGGAGACCATTTATTAACATTGGTAGTGAATGGAGATATAAGAAGATAATGGAGTGTCCTATTTGCTTTTATAACTGGAACCCCGAGTCGACTATGCCTTTGATACTCACTTGTGGACATTCTATTTGCTTAGAGTGCTGCAAGTCGTTGTTCAAGAAGAATGAAGTTAACTGTCCGAGTTGTTCTATTCCGACACTTTTCCCATCTTTAAAACAATCAGAGACTGAACCAGAAGAATCATTCAAGTCTCGCTGTGTTGAGTCACTTACCAAGAACTTCACCTTACTTCATGCTGTTCCTGTCCGTTCAACTGCGAGCAAGATGCGACAATTCAAATATGGAATGAAATGCAAGAAACATGAAAGACTCATTCATTCTTATGTCGCCAAACCATTCAGCATGCTTTGTGATGAATGTCTTGATGATATTCGAGGAATCAACTTGTCAGTCATTCCTTTTCCTGAAGTTGTTCAAAGGTGCAGGTCGAACCTTTCTTTGATTTCTTCAAAAGTTGAAGAAATTTATGAGTCACTTGAATCGATTAACTTGGACTCAGAAGAAACTGTTCAAAGTGAAGTTCAAAAACATTTCCTTCACATTCGACAACAAATCAACGAGGCTAAATCCAGCGCCTTGGAAAAAATCTACGAAATCGTTCAAGAACATAAAGAAAAAGACAAGAAAAGTCTTCAGAAAATGGAAGAAAATCGCATTTTTGTAAAGAAAAGTGAGCAGGAGTTAAAAAAATTAGCAAGTCAGTCAATTTCTAAGAAACTTCAACAAAAGCAGTACCTTGAGACACTTTTAGCGACATCGTCTTCGATACAACCTGAAGCTTTAAGTTCTTTTGTACTTGATATCACTGTGGAAAAGGAAATTTTCAAGGTTTTTAAGGATTTTGTAGCGAGTTCTATGAATGTGAAGGTCGTTGAGCAGGTAAAAATGGAGAAATGGGTTTGTCTCTGTGGAATCAGAGTCCAGTCAGGCAAGGTCCAATGTGAATGTGAACGATTTCGCCCTTTAGAGTCTTATCCTAACATTATTGAAGGGAAAGATGTGGCAAGTTCTACAGAAATCAATGAAATTCAAATGAGAAGAGAACTTGAAATGGCCTGGATTAATCGACTTGATGAGGACCAAGAACCAAATGAATGGTTTTTAATTAATGCGGAATGGGTCAATGCTTGGAAATCTTTCGTTTTGAATAAATCTCCAAGAGCTCGATTGTCTCAGTCACCTGTCGGCGTACTGCCCCCTGGACCGATTAATAATTGGACCTTGTTGAAGGAAAATGGAGAACTTAAACCTGGACTTAAACCTGCTGTTCATTATCGGGCTATTAATAGGAAGGTCTGGGAAACTTATGTTTTTATTTATACTGGAGGACCTGAAATTGTGAAGAAAAGTTTGAAGATTTATGAGGATTGAGTTTGGTAGTTATTATATATGGCGAAGATTAATAAGTGGCTTAGTGTTTATAGTCATCTTGATGATGAACTCAAATTAATCACGTCGACGGGTCACTACACCTTGCTCTATTCCACATTAATGTCAATCTTTGAAGCAGTTGGATCAGTAACTCACAAAGAAAACCTAAAACTAATATCAAGCAAAATAATAGACCACATCTGGGACCACAATTTTGAGTTTTCCGACCTTTCAGTGATCCCTCCTTTAGAACTATCTCTTTCAACATCAAGTGTAAAGCAAAACGATAGAAAAATATCTTCAATTTCCAGTAATCCTGCGAAGAGGTTTGATTACAGCACGATTTCCGAATTTTCCTTTTCGAATGGGCCTGGAACGTTTTCCAAGAGTTCAAAACTCGTGAAAAACAGTCAAAGTCCAGGACCTGCTGATTATTTTGTTAGTTTCAGTCAGGTGAAGGACAGACCCCCGCAGGTTATCACTCCGAGTACAAGAAAAGATATGAAAAGAAATAATTCTACCCCGGGACCTGGGGCTTATAATCCGATGCATCACTTTAAAGCTAGATAACTGGTTTGTTTTTTTAAATGATTAGTTATTTGGATTAATATAATATTGTTTATGATTCGGTTTTTTAGATTTATAGTTTTTTTGATTTATGAGGATGGGAAAATTTATTTTTAATCTTGAATAATTGGATCAAATTCACTGAATCTAAATCATAAGTATGAAAAAACTAAATTATCAGTCTAGTTAAGCGTCATCCCTAAAAGAATCTTCTCTTTTTGAGAACATATTTTACACAGAAACCCTTCAATACATTTAAAATGGACAGAATTTTTACAGAACTTGCAGATTTTCATTTTTCCATTTTTAGGAAATCCACAGACTTTACAGTACTCAGAACCACACTTGATACTAGCCCTAGAAACCTTAACAACACCTCTTTTCTGAGGATCTTCTTGCTTCATTTGAATGATTTTGTTCCTTTCTAATATAAGACTTTCCAATTTACTTAAATTTTCGCGAGTTTTAAGTTCGTATTTCGCCGCATCGGCCTTCTTCATTTCTTCATTCTCCAAACATTCAGAATAGATTTTTTGTAGCTGCTCTTCGTTCAACTGAAGCTCAAATTTTTCATTCAAAAGATTTTTTCTAACGATATTTGTTTCATATTCAATCGATTCTCTGAGATTTTTAATGTTTTCATCATTCTCAGAGCATTCCTTATCGAACTTCAAGTTTTCATTGATCAAATCTTGGTTTTTTATGCCAAGATTTTCGATTTCTAAGTCTAGGTTTGTAATTTCCTCACTCAGATCATTTTTCAAGATCAACCTATTTAGATTTACTCATTCGAGTTCAACAACTTTAAAGATTCAAGTCTTTTAGTGTTGGTTAAAAGGACTTTCTGTTGTGAATAAAGCTCTTCAATATCTTGTTTTAAAGACTTGAAATTTGTATTTAATTCATGAATTCGTGAATTTAGCACTTCAAGATCATTTTTAGAAGGTATGGGGATTGACTTAATGTCTATTACTAGCAGAGCATCTGTAGAGGTTTGATAAGCAGAGAGTTTTTGAGAAATTTCTTCCAAATTAGGATTCATTTATATCTTTTATGTTTATCCGCTTTTTTGTATTTCGTGGATTGAATTAGAAGATTGATGAAACGATAATTATATTTTGCATAGTTTTATCGTTATCAAAAAAGATATTTGAACATATATTTCATTTTCTTATATGAAAATAGCATATCGATTATTCTTTGTATCGTGAAAATATTAACTCTGATAAGTACCTAGAACCTTGATGAAAAAAAAAAAATTTCTAAACAGCTTATATATTTTTATTTTAAGATTACAAGAAATCCAAGAAGCGTCACTCCAAAATTTTAGCCTATTATTATTGATTCCGTTTTTTGTAACCAATACAAAAGTAAAATATCATTCTAGCCATATAAGCATAACTGGAATCGGAGAATTGAATTACTTTTGTTTAATCTTTATTTATTTTATAGGACTTTTATCTCTTTATTTATATTTTAATCTATTTGATATTACCCGATTCTCTTATTATTCTATTGAATTATAGATACTGTTAAAATAATCGATAATAAATTATTAAAGAATTCTTGATCACTCTGAAAAATTTCTTGTTTCATTTTTTGTATTTCAACGATTACCAGCTATAATGAAATATGATTCAACAAGAAAGTATTTCAATCTTTTTCTACAGCTTTAAACATTTTTCAATAGAATTCTCGATAAAAATTACTTAAAAATTGATAATTTTCAATAGAAGAGAATATTCAAACGCAATATCTGAATAATAGTCAACACCTGATATCAATTTCTTATTTCCTTAGAATTAATCTTAAAATCCACACATTAAGTTGAAATTTTAAATATCTTAGCTATTTATCATATAAGGTAAATTTGAACTAGAAAAAAATTATTGGAAAACTTAAAAAATCACATATCTGAAAAATCAAGGCATTCAAAACTCTATGAAAATGAAATTTTTCTATTTAGTTTACTAAATCAAAGATCCAAGACATTCATATAATAATTTTAAATTTGCCAAAAGATTTTAAAGCTTTCAAGATATAAGATAAAATTTCAATTATTATTATATTGAACAGACTGAAAATCCCAGTAAGATCAAAATTATTCGAATCCTTAAGAATAAATATTCATCCTGCAATCATCATAAACAATTTCTCAAATAAATGTCTATATTTATAAAATGGATATATACTATTATAGTGTCCTTGTTCCTTCATGCTTAACAATTTTTGTAGCTATCACCTCCATTATCATGTACTTCAGAAATGTTTTCAATGATGTCGAAACCAAATTTCAACTAATAATCAGCCAATGCATAGACCTAGCCCTTGGACTATTCACCATCATAAAAATTCCTGGAAATGATCCATGGTGCAAGACTCAAGCATACTTCATTCAAACTTTTTACTTTTTTTCAGTCTTTTGGAGCTCCGTGGTTATTTATCAAGTGTTTTATGAATTCAGGAATGAAAAATTAAAACCCTTTAAAATCAAAAAGATGGTGTTCCCATGTTTCGCATGCTCAGTGATTATATCGCTTATTCCGATTGCTACCAATTCTTTCGGCGAAGATATAGCTTTTTGTTTTTATGATACAGATAAAGACCCATGGTTTATGGTTTTGATTTGCTATTATGTTCCTTTTTGGATTTTCTCATTTTTTACAATGTTTCTGTTGTATAAAATTCAGAAAATTATTGAATTTCGGTTGAAGGATCTTGGTGATCAGATAGTTTTTATTAATACTTTGAGATTCTTTCCAATTTCCTTAATGGTTTGTTATTTACCTCTTAATATTACGAGAGTTATCGAAATTAGTGAATATTCAGAATCGAAAGTTGAGTGGTTTTTTGCTTTTAGTTTGGCTTTTAGTAGATTACACGCTGTGAGTACTTCGGGATTCCTTTTTTATGCATATAGAATGCAAATTTCATTTAGAAAAAAATTTAGTCATTCTTCGAAGGCACTTGATGAAGTAGCTCGTGCCTTAATTAATGGTATATGATAGTAATGAGGTTTTTATCTTATTTGAATACTAATTTTAATAGTATTATTAATATCTAAGGCTTGAAGATTATTAGTAAGTTTAAAAGTATATAATATACTTATATTGAAAAAATTGTTTCAAAAAGATTTAATTAAGATTTTTCAGGCATGTATTGAGAAACCTGTGAAAAATTTATCAAAAAATTGATAAAGTATGTTCCATTCAACGATTCGTTTCAGATAATAGAAAATTTTGAGATAATTATTCTTCAATGTATATAATTTCTAACTCTTTGATTAAATTTAAGTTATACCAATTTTTCAATCTGATTCTTAATAATAAAAAATTATTTTATTTGATTTATCACGTAAATTATTCCTAATAATTAAAATTTTAAACTCGTCACAACAATTTTTAGAATCTAATCATTTTCTTATAGTCTTTACTACTCTAAATTGTCTATCTTCTGAAATATTGTATAATTTATACCCATACTAAAATAATTTAATAATTAATCAATGAAGCTTGAGTTTATTCCAGTGCTATGCATTTGCCTTATCAGCATTATTGTATCAATTTTATGTTTAGCTCTCTACATATTCAAAAGAAAGCAGATCGATAAAGATTTATCAACCTTTCTTTTAGTCAATCAGATGTTAGATTTACTCTTGTGTACTAATACTCTAATTAATCCTAACTACTCTGAAGGAACTTTGTGCACCTTTCAGGGATTTTGCGATCAGTTTACGAGTTTTCTTCTGATAGAATGGGACATCATAATAGTATTTAAGATTTACTATCAAATTTTCAATAGAAGATTTCCTCTTTCCATCACCAGCGCGCTTTCAGTAGGTGTTTCTTTTATTATTGCAATCATCCCTGTGCCACTTAAATACTATAAAGTAAACTACATTTATTGTACGTTCGATAACAAAAGTCACTTAATATTATATTTTTGCTATATTCCACTTTGGGTTAGTGCAGTAGTAATCTTTATCATTCTCAATAGAGTTGAAAAGATTTCTAAGAAAAGATTAAGTAATAAAAAAAATAGAAATGAATTCATCTTTGCCTTGAAACTTTTTCCAATATCTCTAATCTTTTGCTACATGTTCTTATCAGTATCTAGAATTGTTGAAATCTTTATTGATAGTAATTCACTCAAAGCCTATTTCATCTTTTCTCTCTGTTTTTCTAGGATTCATGGAACTATAAACGGAGTTATTACTTTCAAAAGCTACTGGAAAAGTGAAAAACTAAAAAAAATTGAATCATCTTCTGAAATAGAGAATTTTTCACAACTTATAAGAGAAGATTCTATGAATATTAAGAAAAAGTAAAAAAAAGATGTTCAAAAACTACTATTAGTTAGATTAGGCTAATAAATAAGGTTTAAGCTGGTTATTAAATGTGCTGCTATTTGAATTGATAAATTTTTTCTATCTGTTGATTAAATTTATGAAATTTTAACGATTGTATATCAAACTTTTTATGATTAAGAGTTTTAATAAATATCAGATGATTGAAATTATAGATTTACAGATTCAAGAAATAAATTAATATAATAGAAGGATATTAGATCTTTATTTATTTGATGAATCCAATTCATTAGATTTGATTATTGAATATGAATCCAAATTTATACTAAGAACTGCTAACTCAGGCTAATTCAATAAAATTATATAAAATGAACATTTGACAGAAATAGTAAAAAGGTATCTCATAATAATTTACTGCTATATTCCACTTTGTTTCAATATTTCATAATTTTTAATTCTTTACCGAATTGATTGGATTTCTTAAGAAATGCTTGATCAAACAGTAGAAATGGGTTCATATTTTCATTTGAATATTTTAAGGGACTCTAATTTTTTATATAAGCATCAAGGCTTGTCGAAATCATTGAAGATAATCATTCAACTAAAGTTTATTTTCTCATTTACCTGAGTTGAGTTTTATTATGGTAACATTAACCAAATAATTACTTTGAACATCTAATTTAAGTATCTTAAAAGAAAGTGGCTGATTCTACATTCGAATCTTTGTATTAAATTCACAACTTTAATATAATGACTAAAGAACTACTGAAGGAAATTAGCTATTGATTGAGAAAAGTTAAATTACTATAATAAATATCAATGAAGTCTGATTTTATTCCAGTGATGTGCATTAGTCTTACTAGCATCATCGTATCAGTTTTTTGTATAGGCTTGTACTTTTTCAAGAGAAAGTATGTTTCTAAGGATTTTTCAATCTTTTTTCTTGTCAATCAAATACTAGATTTGATATTGTGCATCAATACTCTGATTAACTCAAGTGGTTCTACAGGAGATTTATGCATATTTCAAGGATTTTGTGATCAATTTACCGGTGTTTTATTGATAGAATGGAACGTCATCATCATGTATAAAATTTATGCTGAAATATTCAATAAAAAATTTAATCTCGTGTTCATGAGTCTAGTATCATTCATCATATCTTTTATTATTGCAATTATTCCAGTTTTCCTTGAATATTACGGGAAAAATTTAATTTACTGTACATTTAAGACAACAGGAGATCATAGTTATCTGATTATAATATGTTTCTACATTCCACTTTGGCTTAGCTCAATCGCTATTGTTTATATGCTAAGCAAGATTGAAAAAACTTCAAAAAAGCGAATGTTTGATCGAAGCAGCAGGAATGAGTTCATGCATACTTTGAGACTTTTTCCTATTTCTCTGATATTTTGTCATTTTTTCATATCAGTATCTAGACTACTTGAAATCTTCCAAGGCAATACTTCAAAAGAAGAATTTTTGGTCTCATCTATTTGTTTGTGTCGTACTCATGGAATCATCAACGGAATTATTTCATTAAGATGCTACTGGAAAAACTTTAAAGTGAAAATAGTTGAAAAAAGTTCTGAATCTATAGATCAAATTTCTCAAATTATTATGGATGAATCAACAATTAAGAATTAAGTTTATTAACAGTAATGATCATAAAAACTACACTAAATATTCTATATCAAAGTAATCCCTACAACCTTAACCTTAATTAAATCCAAAATAAATGGATAATGATTTTGTTCCAGTCCTATGCATGTGCTTGATCAGTATTATAATTTCTTTTATCTGTATGTCTCTTTACATCTTAAAGAGATCAGTAATAGAAAAAGACTTTTCTTTTTATTTACTCGGAAATCAGCTAATCGATATGCTCTTATGCATAGTTACAATTATTAATACAAATCAATCCAATAACGCTTTCTGCACTTTTCAAGGATTTTCTGAGCAGTTCTTAAGTTTTTTACTAATCGAATGGGACATAATAATAGTTTTCAAGGTATACAAAGAGATTCATAATCAGAAATTTCCCTTAAAACTTTCGATAGCGATTTCTTTGATCTTATCATTTATTTTAGCGCTGATTCCAATGATATCAGACTCATATGGTAAAAACGTGATATTTTGTTCAATTATAACATCTGGGAACTACAAATATTTAATCTTCCTCATCTTCTACATCCCTTTTTGGCTGTCCTGCATAATTATTCTATTCCTGCTATTCAAGGTAGAAAAAATAATCAAATTAAGGTTGCATGATAAAGACAGCAGGTCAGAATACTTACAAACATTAAGACTCATCCCATACTCTTTAGTCTTCTGTTATTTCTTTGTATCACTTTCTCGAATAATAGAAGCTTCAACAGAAATGACTGAATCTCTGCATTCATATTTAATATTTTCCTTAACTTTATGTCGATCACATGGTTTCATTAACGGCGTAATTGCAATAACAAGGTTAAAAAATAACTCATCCTTAAACATGAGTATCTCAACTCCCCGCTCCATAAACATAATATCTAATCTTCTTTCATCCTAAACTAAAAATCCAAACCTAAACTTTAAACATCTGACAAGCATTATTAAAAGTAACTTCCGCCAGTCTTTCCTCTTCAACCCCTTTAATTGCAGCAACAGCCTGCAAGACCTGCCTATTTATTTCTTACACAATAGTACAAGGTTCATTTCTTCCCCTTACCAGAAATTCCGAGGAGTACTTAGCTTTATCCTTAAACTGAAAAGTAGTCCGAACATATTGATAAGCAGGGCTAGTTTTCCTAATCTCACAATAAGGACAGTCAGTTTCAATCATCATCCTTTCAAGCGGAATCTGCCTGACGACCTCGACATTTTCTTCAGTCTTCAAAGAGCACCCATTGACGCCGATGAAGAGGTCAAGTGCGAGGAGGTCATGAAGTTCTTCAAGAGTTCCTGTGAAACTATGGACAACGCCCGTTGAGAACTTGCCTCTGTTGTTTCGCACTATTGAGAGGAAGTCGTTTCCTGTGTTTCGGTTGTGAAGGTACATTGGAAGACCTGTCGACTCAGCAAGCTCAAAATGAGGAGCGAAGGCTTTTAGCTGGCTTTCTTTTGATGAGAAATGCAAACGGTCGTAGTCTAAACCGCATTCGCCGATCGCCACACATTTGGCACCTGCTGTTTGGATCAGTGATGATAGATTCGGGAAGTAGTCATCTGAGTCTACTGTCTGAATAGTGGTTACTGACGCTAGGCATGGGTGAACTCCTATTGTGCAGAAACAGCTATCGTACTTTCTTGAGACTTCTAAGGCTTTTTGGGATTGCTTTAAATTTCCACCTGCTAGTAAAAACTTTTCTACACCGTATGACTGCGCTCGTGAGATTACTGTTGAGATGTCTTCTGTGTGGTGGTGCTTTTTGTTGTAAATGCCTTGATATGATTTGTCCGATAAGTTAGCAGCTATATCGAAAAATCGTAGTCGAGACATTTCTAATCAATAACAAAGACTATCAAAAATTTATCTAAATTGAAACACTAAATTTTCACAAATCGAAAACTTTATAAGTGAGATCTCACATCATACCTAACTAAAGACTGCATTAAATTATCTCAAAATCCATCTTCTCGATTCCCGATAATAACTATTCTAAATCCTATAAATATTCCTAATGAGCAAACACTCTACAAATCACTTCGAACCCCCTCTGATGAAAAAAGTGAAACTCGAAGAACCTACAGACACCCTAGAAAAATCCATAGAAAAACTTCAAACCCTTTATCTAAAAGAAGGTTTATCCCAACAAATAACAACTTACCTGAAACATCTTTCAAAAAACCCTAAAATTCCTTCCGAGTTCAAAAGTCAGCCACTTCTCCAGCTCTTCGAAGAATGCTGCAAAGATTTCTTATTAAACGACCTAGAAATAGTCTTCTGGGGTCTCCTCATAGAAAAAATCATCTGGTGTGAAAAGTCTCAGAACATAAAAGTTCAATTGTTGTACTCGGCTTACGCTTCTAAAGTCAACTTGAACCTTGAAGGTGATCTTGACTTGCTGAATTCTTTTTTGGATTTGAAATATTCAGGCTTTCAGAATGGTTTCGCTTCTTGGAAGTCGAAACATTGGGAAAAATTATTTGTGCCTCTCAGAGAATTTAACAAGGCCTTCAAGTTCTACATGATGATACCTGTAAAAGATATAATAGACTACAATTACTATGTTGATGAACTACTTCATATCGCTCCTCCGGCTGGTATCTTGGAAAAAGAAACGAAACTTGAGTTTTTTGTTAAGAGTGAAGATGAAATTGAGGAGGGCAAAATCCCTGAACTCTTGAATCTTAACTCTGTTCTTGCTACTTTTGAACCCACTTTACCTGTTTTACAGGATAATTGGAAAAGTATTGATGTTAGTAAAGAAATTGAGTTTGATGAATCACCTGTTAGATTTTGCGTACTTGGTGAAAGAGAAAATTCCTGCCTACCTCACAAATGTTAACCTCAAACTCCTAAGTAATTATGTTCTAACTAATTAGTTCCATCCTTGGTTGAAAATAAACCGATAAGCCAAGTCCCTGAAAACATAAGGTTGTCCCCATCCGACCCAGTTTCCAGCATCCATGACATTAACAAAAGTAAAATTGCTATAAGTCTGAACATATCCAGCAATATCTCCTTTGACCTTCCAAGATCCCCTTCTACTAGCATGATAATTAGAACTAAGTTCCCAATCCCAATTTTTCACCCAATAGCCAAGTCCCATGATGTTGCAATAAAGGTCATCCTGTCCATGATAAATCATTACTTTCATGTTCTGAAGCAAAGTCGGCATCAGGTGAGTCGCGATTCCTTGCATGAAGTCATATTCGAAGCTGTAGTAAATTTCACTGTTAAACTGTTGCCATTTAGCACCTGGAGGAACGTTAAAGGTCTTCTTTGTTGAGGCCTGGTTCAAGAAATTGCTTAGTGCCGGGAATGATGGAGTCCCGTAATACCGCATGTCGTAGGCGCTCACGTTTCCAGTGTAACCTTCGAATTGACCGAAGTAGTAAAGCCAGGTGTTGAAGGCGTCGGTGTAGTTTCCTATACTTATCAACTGCTGGATCTGGCTTTCACCTTGTTGAAGCTGCTGGGCTTGCTGGCTGTTTATTAGACCTAACTGGAATGCGAATTGGTCGTAAAATGGAGTTTGGTAAAGACCGTCTCCCCAGGGATTTCCGAGAGCGATTCCTTTTAGGATTATTGGAATGTTTGATGAAATCTGGTTTTCTTCTAGGATGTAGTTGGCAATCGCCGGAACAAAGTGTCCAGAATAATCTTCACCAAACCAAAACACATCTCTTTGAAACCAACTAGGGTACTTCTTAATCAATTTTTGCAAGAACTGATAAAGATAAGGCAAAGCACTGACAGTTGTATTATGAAAGTCTGTAGGTTGAGAAGCATAAGAAAATCCGGTGCCATATGGAAAGTCGATTGCCAGAATATGACAGCGATGTGCCAAAGTCGCAGGGTTATTCACAGTGTTTCCGTTTTCGTCAATGGTGAAAGGAGCGAGTCCTTCAACAAACAAGCCGATTTCAGAAGCGTAGCCAGGTCCTCCAGCAGTCCAGATGATGAGTGGTCGGTTGTCGTGGCTGATGTCGCCTCCCACTGAGGTGAACATCCAGTAAAACATTGAGCTCCCTGTGACAGGCGTGAGAAGAATCTCTCCTGAATAGCCTTTATAGCCGTTGTAGTTGAAAGGGCCGTCCATATCAGCGGAGACTAGGGCTAATAAAGCGAACAACATCATTTTATTCATCATTTTTCTAATTATTCTCCAGTTTTTACTCGTCCACCCAGTAAATACAAATACTCCCAAGTCAGTAAGCTTCAAAATTAATCTAATCCTATCAAAAAAGTTGATTTCTAATAATCCAATGAGTTATTTCAAGTCAAGCATGCGAGACCGGGTTTCTTAACATGTGAATATTAAATATGAACTACCGATTCGACACTCCATCCCCTCCACCCCCGAAGAGAAGCCATTCCTCAATGTGTTCATCGTATTCGGGTTACCGCAAAGTGGTGATCTCAGTAAATCGTTCATTTTCTTCTCACAACAAAGCAAGAAAGCGAATGCAATTCCTTTCCGAGCGGCTCCAGCAAGTTCCAACGGAGAAGGCAAGTCAAAAGTACCAAAAATCAGAAGACCTTCTAAAAACAGGGCGCGACCAGATCAACACCCACGAGTATCACCTGGCGATATCCACCTTCTCAACAGTTCAATCATTTGACAGTTCAAACATAGAAAGTTTTTATCTCCGAGGTATGTGTTTCTACAAAACCGGTCAATACCGCTTCGCAATTTCAGACCTCTTGAAAGTCGTGACTTCCGAGCCAAGCTACAACAAATTCTCTTTTTACATCCTTGCAATGTGCTTCGAAAAAGTGAATGATATAGTCACAGCAGTTCGTCATATCTCTAAAGGACTTTACCAGTTCCCCAAATTTGCAAAAGGCTACGTTTTAAGAGGAAATCTTTACAATTTACAACAAAAGTATGAAAAAGCTCTTAGTGACTTCAGGAAAGCTCTTGCACTTAATATTGATGAAGGTGCTGCATTGCTTGGAATGGCGAATTCTTTAGAAAAAATTGGAGATTTTAACACGGCTTGCAAGGTACTTAACCAGGCAAGTCATTTTCCTGCTGTTGCTGCTGATGCACTGTTGAGAAGGGCCAGACTTTTTCATTGTCAGGGAAAAATTCAGATGGCTTTGGCGGATTATGACTTGGTCCTTGAACGCTTTCCGAATAACTCTGAGGCCTACTTTTTTAAGGCTAAGTCTTTGATTGAGGAGGAAAAGTTCTCTGATGCAGTGCTTTGCTTTGAACAGGCTATCAAGTATGATCAGGGGAACTTGTTGTTTGCTAAAGCTGTTTACTATCTTGGGTATATTAAGATTAAGGAGAAGGACTTTTATGGAGCGATTCATCAGTTTGATAGATGTGCTTCTGGAGGTATTCCTGATCAGCAGGCGCTGAGAACTTATGCTGAGGGAGTGATTTTTTTGATTAAGAGGAAATTTAAAGAGGCTATTAACTCTTTCAACAAAATAGTAAGAAAAAAATTATTACTTGACGAGTACCTCTCAAACTGTTACGAGCACCTAGCCTTCGCCCATCTATCCCTTCGTCTATTCGGCAAGGCTCTAAAATACCTAAAAACCGCATCCTCTTCAGGAAAGCTAACAAAAGCCTCAACCTACAACTTCGAACTAGCTCAAGGTTACATCAGTGCCGAGAAGCAAGAGTACAATCATTCAGCCTCCTTTTTCCAAAAAGCCGGAAAAATCTTTCCATGCAAATCTGAGTCTTTGATCCTTCAAGCCTCTCTTCTAATCGAAGAACATTCAAAAGTCCTTCCAGTCCAAGAAGACATCCTGCTTCAAGCAGAAGAACTAGTAGAAAAAGCGATCATCATCCGAATCGACAGCGAATCAAGTCACGCTCGAGGAGTTGTCAGATACCTTCTAGGAAAATTCGAGCAAGCCTTAGAAGACGCGAAGGTTTGCATTGAAAAAGCTGATGAGAACATTCCTGAACATTACGTGTTTAGAGGACTTTGTCATGCAGCTTTAAGTAACTTTGGAGAAGCTGTTAATGATTTTTCTGTCGCTCTTCAGTTGAATGATGGGTTGGAATATGTTTATAACTTTAGAGGAAGATGCGCCTTCTTGATGGATGACTCGGATCTTGCGTATATGGATTATCAGAAATTGGTTAGTTTGAATGAGAACTCGCCTGAACCTTATATTAAGACGGCTATTGTTTTGATGCACTCTAGCTCGTTCTCTGGAGCGATTTCTTCACTTGAAAATGCGAATAGTATTGAGTATACTGTTGAAGCGGCTTTACTTAAGATTAAAGCGTTTTTGTTGCAGTATGATGTGGAACTTGCTATTAATGAAATGAATTTTGTTATTGAAAGTGGATTCGCTCAAGAGGGAATTAGAAAAGATAGGGAAATTCTTAGTTTTATACAGAAGTTCTCGAATGAGAGTAATAAAGATTTTCAGTTTGCTCTCAGCAGGTCAGATTATTTTCTCGAAAACCTGGGAGAAGTCTTCGACAAGAAAATCCTTCTATGGTACAAGGGAGTCTTCCTTCTCTACCTCGAAAGATACGAAGACTCAATCTCAACCTTCCAAAAAGTAGTCGAAATCCTTGCAATCCGTTCAAAAAAGCTAAGTTCAGAAGAAGCTCTAGCAATCGAGGAACAAAACTGCGAGATCCTCTACAACATATCCCTTTGCTACCTATCCTTCAACAAATCAAAAACCTTAGAAATGTTTACAAGTCTTTCAAAAATCCTAAACAAAAAGCACAAAGGCCAACTTCTTTTTCTAAGCGCTTTGGTTCAACTCGAGTTAAAAAACGCTTTATCCGCAGAGAAGTTGATGCAAGAAGCGTATCTCTGCGACCCTGAGACTTTAACACCCTTTCTAAACAAGCAGCAGGTAATCATCAAGCCTCTCAACACAACAAACGTCCTGGCAATGAACTTTCCTTTATTGCAAGTCTTCGAAAACAAGAGGGTCAGACTGAGACCTGCCATATGTCTGCCGAAGCCGAATCTTCCAAATATTGAATTTTTGATTGAGGATAAAGTTTTGGAATTCTTTAAAATCAATAAAATTGCTCCAAAGCCCGAACCGCCCTGGCTTAAAAGGAATAAAGGATCGATTATGTTCACTGATAATATGGTTGACTTGGAACATGAACCCATTTCTCATGTTATCAGCAAAGTCGAGTTAAATCCCAAGTCTAAAAAAACGGCCAAGTCAGGAGTTTTGTTTCGAAGGGGAAGTGAAGAAAAGGAAAATGAGTTTATTGATAATCAGGAACTTGAGGAAAGTGAGAAAGTTTCAGTTTCTGATGATATTCCTGATATCATTTTAAAGAAGATCAAAAAGGCTTGCTTTTAATGTAATCTGAGATAATTAGTTTATGGAGTTGAAGGATTTTAGTGTTGGAGGGAACTTTGTCGGTAAGTCTAGACCTCCTGAATACAAATATTCTAAATCTTCATCGTTTTCTCGCCTCTTCTTTTGTTTTATTTACCCGGTTTTAAAGCTTTCAACTACCATCAGACTAGAAAAGGAACATTCATATCCTTTGCCAAATTCAGAAAATGTGAAAAATGAGAAGATCTCACCACTTACCTTAAAAAGCTCAGTCCTATCATCAATCTTGAAATCAAATTGGAAGCTTTTAATAATTTCAATAATTTCAGGAAATATTATTGTTCTTTTAGAGTTTTCAGGTCCCGTCTATATGGAACTCCTAATAAAATACATCGAAGATTCAAATCGTGACGAACAATACGGCATCCTTCTAGCCTCTTCCTTTACAATCCTAACATTTGCCTACCCAATCATCTCCAGCAACCGATCCTTCTACAACGAGCTCCTGACTCTAAGAGTTCGAAACGGATTATTCAACCTAGTCTACAACACAACCCTTCAAGTATTTAAAGTCCCAGAAGGGACCGGTGTGAACCTTCTACAAGTAGACACCTCAAAAATCTGCAGATGTTTCAGCTACAGCGGTTATTTTTTCAACGCGCCTCTTCAGATCACTCTCGCAATTTACCTAATCTACCGTCAAGTAGGAAACGCGGTTTGGGTGGGTCTAGGGACGATTCTCGTGTCAATGTTAGTCAACTTTTTAGTCACTTCAACCTGCAAAAAGTTGAACGAGCAAGTCATGAAGATCCGCGACAACCGAATGGAAAAGTCAACAGAACTACTGACTCAGATCAAGATGATCAAGTCTTACTCTTGGGAGTCAAGTTTTTTAGAAAAAATTCAAAAAATTCGAAAGCAAGAGTTACAAAAAGTGACAGTTCTTAATATATTGTACTCTTTAAATATTTTTTACTTCTGGACATTGCCGAATATTATTACAGTTGTTGTACTCGCTTATTACACACAGGTCATGGGAAAAGAACTGGATTCTTCTAAGACTTTTGTTACTTTGACTACTCTACTCTTGCTGCAGGAGCCTCTCAGGTCGATTCCGAATCTTTTCTCAAGTATTGTCCAGATGTTCGTCAGTGTGAAGAGAATTCAAGAACTGGTAGAAAGTGATAAGTTTGTCCCTGTCGTGAATAGCAACGAAACTTTCTTTGATTCTTGCAGTTTTGCATATGGTGAGAAAGTCGTTTTGAAAGAGATCAGCTTTAAAATTCATGAGAAAGAGTTTTTGGGAATCGTGGGACCTGTTGGCTCAGGAAAGTCAAGCATCTTGCAGGCGCTTATGGGAGAAATTCCTCTTGTTGCAGGGCGAATGAAGGTGAATACTAGCATCGCTTATGCCCCGTCACTTGACTCTTGGCTACTCAACACATCTGTTCGAGAAAACATCCTAATGGGCCTTGATTTCAATGAAAAGTGGTACTGGGAAGTTATCGAAGCCTGTTGTTTGATGCCTGATATAAAAAACCTACCAGGAAATGACTTGACTGAAATTGGAGAACGCGGAATCAACTTAAGTGGAGGTCAAAAGGCGAGGATTTGTCTTGCAAGAGCAGTTTATGCAGATAAGGACGTTATTTTACTTGATGATCCTTTAAGCTCAGTGGATAATCACGTCGCTAAACATATTTTTAACAAATGCTTTTTAGGACTGCTCAAAGAAAAAACACGTGTTTTGGTCACTCATCGACTTAATTTTCTTGATCAAATTGATAGAGTTGTTCATTTGGATAATGGAAAAATCACTCAAATCACTCAGGGGTTTAAAGAAGGCTCAGATGATAGTCAAGCTGAAATTTCTAAACCTTTTCAAGAACAGACCTCTGAGAATAAGTTGATTGAGGAGGAAGATAGAGAAGTTGGAGAAGTGAGTAAGGAAGTTTATTTTGAATATAATCGACTCTCTGGAAGTTTTGCTTGGATTTCACTTGCTGTCCTTTCTATGGCTTTATGGCTTGGTACTAGAATGGCTGGAGATATTTTCTTAAAGGACTGGTCGAACAATCCATCAGAGACTGACTTTTACCTTCCACTTTACGTTGGATTAAAAGTAGGAGGCTGCATCTTTATCTTCACAAGATCATTTTTCCTTACAGCAGTTTTATCAATAAAAGCAAGTTACAATTCTCATGAGCTTCTTTTAAAATCACTTCTTCGAGCTCCAATAAACTTATTCTACGACGTGACACCATTAGGCCGGATACTAAATCGTTTAAGCAAAGACCTAAACCTAATCGACGAGGAAGTTGCATTTGGAATTGGATCATTTATCGCACAAACCTGCATGTGCATCGCATGTATCTTAATGGCGATAATTTACATTCCATTCACTTTAATCTTCGTTCTGATATTTTTCATTCCACTGAAAAAAATCGGTTTTTACTACAAAAATGCGACAAGAGAACTAACAAGACTTGAAAGTATTTCACGTTCTCCAATCCTAAACAACTACGAGCAGACCTTATCAGGAGTGAAATTCATTCGATCATTCAACCAAAGTTCGAATTTCACTTTAAAAAACCAAGAATTAATAGACATAAACAGTAAAATCAACTATTCCCTCAACGCATGCAGAGCCTGGATGGGAAGCAGCATCGGTCTGATAACATCTTCGATCCTTTCTTTCATATTCTGGGCAGGGGTGCTATACGGCGATTCCCTATCAGTGGGGGTGATCGGTCTTTGCCTGACTTACATGATTCCTCTTCCAGAAGAACTAGGAATGTGGCTTATCGACCTTGCAGCGATGGAGAACAACATGGTGAGTGTTGAAAGGGTCAAAAGTCTTCTTTCAATAAAGCCCGAGCAGGCCTTAAGCACTCAAATCGACGTCCGTTACCCGAACTGGCCGGAATCGCCTTCAATCCGCTTCAGCAAGGTCAAGATGCGCTACAGGCCGAACACTGCTGAGGTCCTTCGGGGTCTTTCTTTCGAGATCCCAGGCAAGTCACGCGTGGGCATCACAGGAAGAACGGGAAGTGGAAAGTCTTCCTTGTTCCTGGCATTACTGAGAATAGTCGAACTCGATTCTGGCATCATCTCAATCGACGGGGTGAACATCGCGTTGTTAGGTTTGCAGAAGTTAAGACAGAGCATTACTCTTATTCCTCAAGACCCTCTGCTCTTCAATGGGACCTTGAGGGAGAACTTGGACCCACTTTCAGAACACTCTGATGAGACACTTAGAAAAGTACTGCAAGATGTCAAGCTTCAGTTCGACCTGGACTATGAAATCAAAACTTCTGGAACGAATCTGTCGATTGGTGAAAGGCAAATCGTTAGTCTTAGCAGGGCCTTGATTTGTAATACGAGGATCTTGATGTTTGATGAGACCACTGCAGGCATTGACCCGAAGACTGACTTGATGATTCAAGAAATCATTAAAGGTAAGTTTTTAGACTGCACGATTTTGACCATTGCCCATCGGCTTGGGACTATCATGGATAATGACTTGATACTTCTACTCAGTGACGGGAAACTCAAGGAAATAGGATCGCCTGAAGAGTTGATGGCTTTTGATTCAGAGTTTAAAAGTTTAGCTAAGACTTTACATTGAGAAGGATTTACATTATCTTGCATTCGCAGGCACTTCGAAGGTCTTCTTTTTCAATGCTTAGACCTTTCGCTCTTCTCATTCCTGAATCTGCGCTTAATTTCGCGAGGATTCGGTGACGGTAACCGATCTTGCTTATACCGATCACTTTTTCTAAGAAGTCTTCTGTTATTGGGTATTTGCTACGCATTAAATAAAGAACTTGGTCGTAGTCGTCTAGACCTGAATCGATGAATTTCTCAGAGAATGATCTGAGACCGAGTGATTCAAGCACCTCTTCAATACTTGCAGTAATTCCGATCCCAGGTGAGCTCGGAGGATGTACACACCAAGCAATCTTACTAAGCGATTTAGAATTCGAAAGTCTAGGTTTTTTATGACATTCAGCGTCAAGCCTAGCAGCAAGTCTCATCCTGATGCCAGGTTTCAGAATTCCAAAGTTTTCAAAGTTTTTCAACCCGACCTTCTGACTCTGAAAAGCCGAAATCAATAAACTCAAATCATCATACCCATTATTCGCCAAAGGCTCATAAGCCGCGTCAAGGCGATGCTTGTTAAGCCAGTTCATCAAAAGCGAAGGAAAGCCAAGTCGCGACCTTGAAGTTTTTTCTGATTCAGGCTCGAAACTTGTTTCTTTTGTTGGGTTTGAATCATCGGAAACTGAAAAGTTTTTCGCCTTTTGTCGCTTCATCATTGTCAAAATGTCGTTGTGAGAGTTCTCCATTGCGTAGTCGGCTGGAGTCTTGCATAATACTCGGCTTACCTTTGATGGGTCTGCCTGGAAACGCAGCAAAAGGTCTACCATTGATTCGTGTCCGCGAGTACATGCAAGGTGTAATGGAGTGTCACCGTCGTTTTGAGCCAGGTTCACGTCTGCACCGTTTGAGAGAAGAATTTCAGCGATTTCTGTGAAATTGTTACTCGCTGCTTGGTGGAGAGGACTTTCACCGAGACGGTTCTGAATATTAGGATCAGCTCCTAATTCAATAAGCACTCTGACCGACTCAGGCTGATTACAAACAACACTTCGATACAAAGGACTCCATCCAAGTTTGCTATCAATTTTATCCCTATACAAAGGATTCTGTTTGATAATCGTTTTAATACTCTTAACATCAGCAAGTCTGCAAGCTTTATGAAAGTCTTCAATCATAATAAATAATATTCCTTTAAATTAAACATAATCCTTTTTCTCCTATTCTCAAACTGATTTCTAACTCTCCACCTTCAACAAATTAATGGTCGAATCTCAGAAACTATTCCAAGGTCTTAAAAGCAGGTCGATCGAAGTGCGTCTGAGCTCTTTAAACAAGTTAACTGAAATCGTACCATTCACTTAGATAGAAGACACTCAAGACGTGTCACAAGAACTAATCCCCAACCTGAAAAAGCTCATCAGTTCAAATGACTCAACAGATAAAGTCGTTGGGCTTTCAACACTCATCAGTCTCGCTGGAGTCGCCAATGAAAGCAGTTTAAATACCATCGCTGTTCACTTCTTGCAACTTGTTTCTTTAAGGAATATTATCTCGAGAGAAGAAAATATCATCGTCTTGGCCTCGGTTGCACTTGGGAAATTACTTAGTGCACCGACAACTACGACTTTTGAACTTGCTGATGAAGAGTTTAAGTATGCTTTGAATACTTTGAAAAATGATCAGAATCTTTCGAGGTTTGCTGCTTGTTGTGAAATTAAAGAAATTGCTCAACGGATTCCTATACTTTTTGCCGTTTACCTAGGCGAGTTCCTCTCAGCAATGTGGAACGCAATAAGAGACAGCAAAGACTACATCCGCGAGGCAGGTATCGAGACCTTCACATTAGCTCTCCAACAAATGGAAACACGTGAAGAGCTATTCAACAAAGTCTACTCAGAATGTCAAAAAGGTCTTCTTCCAGAATCTCCTCCATCATCAATAATCGGTTCCCTATCAGTCCTAAAAGTCCTTCTCGAAAACAACTCAAAACTTCTAATTCCCCACTTGCCAAAAATATGCGAAATAGTAAAAAAAACCAAAGACCACAAAGTCCTCGGCGTAAAACAAGCAGTCCTCGAAATGACTCCAGCTCTTATCGGCTTCATCACATCAGATGAAAAAGGAAAAGGCGTGCGAGGCGACATCTGTGAAATATTCGTCGAAAACGCAGTAAGACTTGCAATAAATGCAGGAAAAGACACAAAATCAGAGGTTTTTCTCAGTCTCGGTCAAATCGCGATGTTAAAAGCTCCAGGTTTCGAACAACGTGCAAAGGCGGTGATTGACTTGGTGTTATCCGAGTTGAAGAAGAAGCCTTTACAAGTGACTGTTTTTGAGGTGTTGAAAGGAGCGGCTCATGCTTTAGAAGGTCGAATTTGTGAGTACATCGAGATGCAAAGTCATATAAACACTGTAAAAATCATTTAGATTTTCGCTGTTTCAGACCTGAACCCTTATCTTCTTGACTATTTGAACGAACTTAACATGTCTTTATTGAAATCGACGGATTCTCGGTCACGACAGTATCTTTACGCGATATGTGACAAGCTTTTATCGCTGATATACTCAGTGTTAAACCAGCGAGTTGAGAAAAGTTTGACTTTTCCGAGAAATGACGCGAATTTAATCAGTAACAATCCGGTTTTATTTACTTTTACAGAACATTTCAAAGAAGTTCGAAAGGAATTGTTTCAATACTCAGGATACTTGCATGTGAAAGGGATTTGCTATGAATGCAGTGATCACACTGATAAAGTACAGACAGTTCTAGCACTTTTCGCTCTTTCTAACTTTGACTTCCACAATACTTTCGTGTTGAACTCGCTGGTATCGGCTTGTGTGGTGCCCTACCTGGAAGACCACTGCTCGATTATCAGGAAACATTCAGTGATTACCACTTGCACTCTTATCAGATGCCCGAAGACTCAGAACATTGGAATTATCTTGAGAAATGAACTTTATAATACTGTTGAACGCTTGTTGAACGTCGCTTTGACTGACCAAAGCGAAAGTGTTCGGCATACTTTGTTCAAGTACTTAAAAGGAGACTTTTTCCAGTTCTTGTCACTTGAAAGCAACTTGTCTCGGTTGATGATCGCTGTGAATGATAAAAGTATCAAAGTGAGAAGGGTCTGTGTGAAGTTGCTGGGAAAACTGGTAGGGTTTAATAGTTCTTTCATCTTGCCTTGCATGACACAACTGCTGAGTCAGTACTTGAATGAACTGCAGATATCTGGAAGGATGAAACAACAGCTGGATGCTTCTATTCTTGTCAGAGCACTTATTAAGTATACTAGACAGCTGCTTAGTCCTAATTTGGCAAGTATTATTGATATTTATATTCAGATCTTGAAGAAATCTCAACATCCGCCACTTGTTTATCAGGCTTTAAGAGCGATTTCTACTTGTGCTCAGGTCTGTAAACAGCAGATCGTTCCGTTTTTTAATAGTATTTATCCTTGCTTGATTGAAAACTTGAAGGAAACATCGACACTTAGGAGGAAAGGAGCTTTACTTGCGATTTTAGATGTTGTTACTTTTACCACTAAGGCTATTGAACCTTATTTGAAATTTGAGTCATTACTTGAAACATTGTTGGATGTTATTAAAACTGAGGAAAGAACTGAAATAAGAAAGTTGGCAGAAAAAGCACTTGGAAAAATTGGAGCTCTTGACCCTGTCAAGTATAAAGAACTGGAAAAACGCAACCAGTCAGGTCTTAAAAGTTTTAAGAATTCTCCTGTGGAACGGCATCTTAAAGAACTGCATCAAAAGTCATTGGAACTTACGCCATCACACGAGATTTACTACCCACTAGTAGCAATAAAAGCTCTGATGAACATCTTAAACGGTGTGAGTTCATTAAGTTCCGACCACATCGGTCAAGTGCTTTCAGCCCTTTTCAACATTTTCAGATCCTACAACAAGCAACTAAATTCCTTACTAGAAAACATAATCCCAATCCTAGTTCAAATCTGCAAGCAAGTCGACCTAAACTCACGCGACATGTTCATAAACGCCTTTAAAAACATAACCTCCGTAGTCGGCGACAGTATAAACGACTACGTGACAGACATAATCTCAGTGATAGACTTAAAAGTAACTCAAGTGGAGTCCCTATTAAACATGTTATCACTTTTAAAAGAACTAGCGAGTTACTCTTGTTATGACACGATGACGAACTTTCCCCATCTTCTTCACAACTGCATCAACATTCTCAACAGTTCTGACGATAAACTGATAGACAAGACCCTGAGTTTAATCGAGTGTCTTAAAGGAAAAATAGACCAGTACCTTTACATTACAATTCCAGCCTTGTTGAAAATCGTCCAGGACCACACCAACCCAATGATCCGGAAACAAGCAATTCGGGTAATTTCTCAATTTTGCGACAAAAACATCCACCCTCACATCGTCGACTACATCTCAAGAATCGTCGACGGGTTCTTGGCAGTCCTTCGTAATGAAGGTCCTGAAATCACTGAAAACGTTTTAGAAGGCTTTGCAGGGATAGTTGAAAATCTTGGAAGTCTCTTCGCAGCTTTTATTCCCAGTATTCAAAGAATCATGATCGCTCGAAAGATTTCTCATCGAAACTACGAAGCTGCTGTTCAAGAGCTTATCGCAGGGTCAGAGGAAAGTGAAAATCCGACTCGTAAAGCGACTCAAAACAATGAAGAAAAACAATCAGAAGCCTTTAAATCACAAATATCGCAACCTTCTTATCGACACCCTGTCGACGTGAGGCAGTTGCTCAGTGTTTGCAGCGCTGCTGATCGTCACACTAAAGAAGAATGGAAGGACTGGATGAGAAGGTTTTCTATTGAATTGCTGAAACAAGCACCTGCCCCTGCACTTCGGGAATGCCAGGTTATTGAAGAATACCCAAATTCACTTGAATTGTTTAATGCGGCTTTTGTTTCTTGTTGGAGTGACTTGTATGATGAGGACAAGAATAATATGATTAAGTTCTTGGAAAATGCCTTTGAAAGTGCAACGATTCCTACAGAAGTTTTGCAGGTCTTGCTGAATTTAGCGGAATTTATGGAACATGATGATCATAAACTCTTTGATGCCAGGACTCTTGGGAAACTCGCTTATAAATGTAAAGCTTATGCTAAGGCGCTTCATTATAAAGAAGTGGAATTTCATAACTCTGCACCGAACTCGGAAATTATTGAGAATCTTATTTCACTTAATAACCTTCTTCATCAACATGAGGCTGCTAATGGGATTAGAATATTTGCGAAGAAAAAAGGATGGGGAGATTTAAGTCAGAGCTGGTTTCAAGAGTTTCATAGGTGGCAAGACGCAGAAGAGTTTCACGAGGCAATAAACGAGATGTTAATAACAGACCCAATAGCAGCAAATCAAGAGCAACTAACACTAATCCGAATGAAATGCCTAAAAGCCCTATCAGACTGGAACCGTTTAATGTCCTTAGGCGACATGAAATGGCAGAGCATAGAAAAAAACGAAGGTTTCAAAAAAGAAGTAGCAAGTTACGCAGCAGCGGCCGCTTGGAACCTAGGAAAATGGGACGAGTTAAAAAAATACTCCCAAGAAATGGACGTTCAAAACTTCGAGCACAACTTTTACATGGCAATTCTTTCAATCCACGACAACAGCCTTCAAGACAGCAGAAGAATCCTAGACAAAGCCTGGGACATCGTCGACACAAAACTTCCAGGCCTTCTCAGAGAAAGCTACATTCGCGCCTATCCTGTCGTCGTCGAAGCGCAGCAGTTATGTGACTTAGAAGAAGTCATCAACTTCAAGTCAGAAGAGGAAACATCTGACAAAAGAAGCGATTTGCTGAGATTATGGAATGCAAGACTTAGGGGATCACAGCCTTCAATTGATATTTGGGAAAAATTTTTGAGTTTCAGGCCTCTGCTTGTTTGTCCTGAAGAAGACCTGGACACTTGGACCCAATTCGCTGAACTTTGCATGAAAAATCGTCAGATGAGGCTCGCTGAAGATACTTTAGAGACTTTATTGTTACGGTCGGAAGGAGAGGGTAAAAATAGTTCGAAAATTTTTTGGAGGATTAATAAAAGTGAAAAAACTCATCCGGCTAGTGTTTGTTTTGTTTATTTGAAGTACCTTTATGCAAGTGAACCGAAAACTTTAGAGTATTTAGTGGATTTTGTGAAGGAACAGGAAAGTCATGCGGCTTCTAAACAGGTATTGTGTAGGTATTATCTGCAATTGACTAAATGGCAGAAAACGACCATGGGTGATAAGTTTGATAGGCAGATTATGGACCAGGTGCTTAGGAGTATACAGACTGCTACGCAGTATGACCCGCTTAATCATAAAGCTTGGCATAAGTGGGGATATTTAAACTTTGAAGCTTTGAGTTTCTATGAAAAACCTGGATGTGAAGTGATGAATAAGGAAGAGTTAATGGAAAATCATATTTATAGTGCTATTGAAGGATTTATTCACTCGATTGAACTTGAGTTCAGCTTGACTAATAGTCATAAAATACAGAATTTACTGAGGTTAATCACTCTTTGGTTCAGATATGGGAATAAGGAAAAAGTTAATGCGAAGTTGAAAATTAGCTTTGAAGTTTTGAATGTCGAGGTCTGGCTGCAAGTAATTCCCCAAATAATAGCTCGTGCTTCAACCCCAGACCCAGAGCTTCAAGGTCTAATAATCGACTTACTAAAAAAAGTAGCAAAGCACCATCCCCACGCTCTCCTCTACGCATTAACAATGGCGATCCGAACGAACAGTGAAGAGCGAATAAAAGTAGCAAATGCAGTCCTTCAAGAAATGCGTGAATTTTACTCCAACATGGTAGACGACACTCTTCTAGTAACAGAAGAGTTAATCCGATGTTCCGTTCTCTGGAAAGAAGCCTGGCACGAAGGAATCTCCGACGCTTCGCAGCTTTACTTCGGAGGCAAGGACATCCCAGGAATGGTCAACATTCTGAAACCGCTTCATGATCAGCTGAATCAAGGACCCAAGACCATGAACGAAGTCGGCTTTTATCAGGCTTTTTCAGCTGACCTCGCCGAGGCCGAGTTCTGGATGAAGCGATTCGAGGAAAGCAAAAAAGAAATCAACTTGCAACAGGCCTGGAATATTTATTACGGCGTTTATCTTAAACTACATAAGGCAAATTTAAAAGAAATTGAACTTGAAAATGTCTCGCCGAGGCTTGCCGAGGCTAAAGAACTGAATGCAACGATTCCTGGAATTTACAGAACACATAAAGAAGTGGTGAAAATCAGGAGATTTGATAAAAATTTGAAAGTCTTTCCCACGAAACAACACCCTAGAAAACTGAGTATGATTGGAGGTAACGGGAAAGAATACCAGTTTTTACTTAAAGGACATGAAGATATCCGCCAAGATGAAAGAGCAATGCAACTTTTCAGTCTAGTCAACGACCTCCTCGCAGCAGACCGTAAAACAAACGGAAAAGACCTGGCAATTCGTCGTTACGCAGTAGTTCCTCTTTCCCCGACCTGTGGTCTGATCGGGTGGGTTCACGGGAGCGACACTTTGAACCAGCTGATCCAAGACTACCGCCAGCGAAAGAGGATCGAGATTTACGTTGAAAGAGACCTGATCAAGTCTCAATACTCCAAATACGAGCAGTTGCCACTTATCAACAAAGTCGAGATTTTCGAATACGCCATGTCACAGACCAAAGGAGAGGACCTGCAAAAAATCCTCTGGTCAAAAAGCCCGACGTCAGAGATCTGGCTGGAAAGAAGGACGAACTACACCCGGTCCTTAGCAACGATGTCCATGGTCGGGTACATCTTGGGCCTTGGCGACCGACACCCTTCAAACTTGATGCTTGACAGATACACTGGAAAAATCATTCACATTGACTTTGGAGATTGCTTTGAAGTCGCCATGAAAAGAGAAAGATGCCCGGAACTTGTACCTTTTCGACTCACTAGAATGATGGTCAATGCCATGGAAATCTCTGGAACTGAAGGAAACTTTAGAAATACTTGTGAACAGGTCATGGGAGTTCTTAGGCAAAATAAAGACTCACTTATGGCCATGCTTGAAGTTTTCTTGTATGAACCTCTGGTTAGTTGGAGGATTATTGCACAGGAAAAAGCTAGACCTTCTCATGCGGAAGACCCTGAAGATGAACTGTCTAGTGATGATATTCCGAGAAATCTTGCAGGAGAACTGGAAATGACTGAATTGCTTAATAAAAAAGCTGTTGAAGTGCTTGATAGAGTCATGGAAAAATTGACTGGGAATGACTTTAATGATAGGAAAGAGTTGGGGGTTATTGAACAGGTTGATAGGCTTATTAAGGAGGCTAGGTCTATTAAGAACTTGTCGCAAAGTTATATTGGATGGTGCCCGTTTTGGTAGTTTATAATAAATGAATGGAAAAATTGGTTTATTTGGTTGTTGGAGGGTTTAGAAATTTTTATGCTTTTGGACCGAGCTTTGGTTGGAGAGCAAAGGTTTTTTGTATCATGGGTTCATTTATAGTTAGGTTTTTTTAAATAAATAAGGGTTTTTTATTTTTATGGATAGGGAAATTTTTGTTTCTAAATAGAAATTGCTCATATTTTTCAAGTTTAAAGCACTTTCTTTCGATTCACTGTCCTAAATATCCTCCCATATCTTTTTAGTTATATCTCTAATTGAAATTTTGATTGTTGTTGCTCTTTTTCATGAGTGCATTTCGTGATTCAGATAAATGATTCAGATAAATGATTTCAGTCAGTTTGAAAGCTTCTTAAAGGTTTTTAACAACTACCAAAACCCTTTAATCTTTAAATTCTTTTAAACCCAGTAAAATTTAAAATTTTAACTTTACTGGCAATAAAAAATATGTCAAAATACTTAAAATTTTTTTTAAACTAATCGATTAATCCAATCCCATCATCCTTAAATCATAAGAATGAAGCAAAAAATTCTAAATAACTCAATTTTCTATTCCTTCATTCCAATCCTAAAAAATAATATTCTACTTAACCATTCAAAAAAGAGTCGAACCCTCTTAACCTGCTTAAAAAATTCTTCGAATTGTTATTCAAAACTTTTCTCTGAGATTCCGACAAGGACTGATCCTCTTCTTTTTTCTTATTTTCTTCAGCACCTCTAACCCTATTCATTCTTTTCATGAGTTCCGCTGAGATTCCACCATCATTTGACGATGCATGTAAAATTTGAGGTTGAACTGAATTCGAAAGTTCGATTTTAAACCAGTTCAAGTTCAAAGCTTCTGAAGCCGTCGGACGAAACTCAGGGTCAGGGTCAGTGAATTTAAGGACACAGTCAACACCTTCTTTACTTATATTCCTCCAGTACACATCTTGAAAGTAAATCTTGCATTCTTTATTCTTCAAATAAATCTCTCCAGGTTTTTTCCCTGCAAAAGGAGCCCTTCCTGAAAGCAAAGTATACAAAATCACTCCTGCACTGAAGATATCTACTTTTTTACTATACGGTTTTTTCTTTAATATCTCAGGAGCGACGTAACCTGGAGACCCACATCGAAAGTTCTGACTGTCAGAAGCGTCACAGGCCAGGTAAAAATTGTTGATTTTAATTGAAAAGTCGCAGTCTTCTCTTTCGAAAAGAATGTTCTGAGGTTTCAAGTCTCTGTAAATCACGTCTTTTCTGTGGAGATATTCCAAGGCTGACAAGAGATTTTTCATTAGTTTAGAAGAAACATTTTCAGAAAACCTGTTTTTCATGATAATCCTGTGAAAAAGGTCACCTCCTGACATGTAATCAAGAATAAAATAGATGTTTGAGGAATCTTCATATATAAAGTGAAGACTTACAATATTTGGATGAAAGGCTTTTCTCATTATCGATATTTCCATGGCTAGAGACTCGTGAGATCTGAATGATTCTTGAAACTCTTGCTTGTTAATCGCTTTTATTGAGAACTCCTTTGATGTTGACAGGTCAAAGGCTTGACTTACTTTAGAATGTTTTCCATGTCCGACTTCTTTCACTATTGAAAAATCATCGTCAATCATTTGAAGGATTGTCTTTGACGATAAACTTCGAGTCCAGGTCTCTAAATCAGCCTGACTTAAAAAGAAAAAATCTTGAAACAAGTTCGAAGTTCCTAATCGTATAAAAAAATCATCAAATCTCGCTGAATTCAAATCTTTTCTTGAAATCTGCTTTGATACAAACTCCGATTTTCCTTCATTCAAAGTAAAAAATTTCAAAGTCTTCCAACTAATAACTAAGAATTTTTTCGCTTGGCTTTCAGGACTTTTGCAGTAAAACAACCTGGAATCCGCGAGGTAGAAGTAGCGAGTTTTAGCCTCACCATGTTTGTTTTTTACATTCAAACAACTTGAAGTCTCTATCTTTACTTCAATATTTTGGAGGTTTTGCAGGTCTTTGTTCCAATACTTCGAAAAGTGATTTACTTGGCTGTCGATGCAGTCAAAAAATGAATCCATTATACCAAAAGTTTAATTTTCATATCAGCGAATTTGATCCATGATTAAATTTCTAAATTTAACCTTATTATTTTCTGGTTTTTTATTAGGAACTAGAAATCTTCTCTTTTTTGAATTTTACTTGTTTTTTACCCACAACTCGCCTGTAATAAAGCTATTTGGAATAGATCCAAAGCTTTTATCAGCTCTAGGTGTTTTAATATGAGGTAAGAAGTAGTTAAGTCCTTTTCTATTCATTGAAATTCCTCTTTTATGTAAACTTTTCACTTCATTCAACGCGATGTTTTCATTAGAGTAGTTATGCAGGTCTTTATGTGCGATGCTCGAGTTGCTTTCAGAGTGTTTTGTTTTTTTTCTTCTGTCTCTGACCTCGACTTCAATTCTAAAGGCGAGGTCGCTTAAGAACTGATGGTCTCTAAGCCTGAGACCCATGATGAGGTTTTTCCATCGAATTTTATTGAAAATGTGAACCTTGTCGGACTTCCAGTCACTTGCAAGGTCAATCGGAATCCCAAGGACTTTATTTAACAACTCGTATTTACATTCTCTTCGAAAAAACGCAGCAAGTTCAAAAACCGAACTTTTTGGATTTTCTGAACTTTTCAAGTAGTTGATGATGTCGTCTTTCACGTCTTTTTCTAAGGCCTCCAGTAAGACTTCCTCGATTTTCAACCCTGGACGAGATTCAACTGCTTCTAAGTAGTTCTCAAGCAAGACGAAAAATTTAAGAGCTGAGTTTCTCCAGATATGAAAAGGTTTTTCTTCAGTTTTTCGAGATTCCTGGAGTTTTGAAGGAAAATCTTGTAAAATTGAAAGATTTTCTGATTTTTTAAAAGCGTTTTGAATGTTTTCCAAAGCTAGTTCTTTTAAAGACTTGGTCTCGCCGTTTACCTGAAGTTTAAAAGAAAGAAGTTCTTCAAGGTTCATTTTTTGAATCGAGTTTAAAATGTTTCCGTTTTCTTCAAAAGCGTTTAAACCTGCTGATTTTAAAACTTCTGTCGAAAAAATCTTTCTTAAAGAGTTTTTTAAGGTTTTCACTGGATTTCCTTGACGCACTGCTTCTGAGGAACCTTTTGAATTCAGAGGCTGAGAATCAAGAGACCGTCTGTGACGAGAGAGGACTTTTGAACCTTTTGATGAAAGGACTTGAGATGGGACCAGGTTTGATCCTTCTCTGTTGCTTTCGGGTGTTGGTATCTTGGATTCTGAGTTTTTTGAGAAAATTTCAGGTTTTTCGATCAGTTTTTTTAGTTCTTGAATTTTTTGGGTCTTTTCTGGACTTTTAGAAAAATTTTCTTGCTTTTTTGAAGGTCGTGATGAGAGATCGATTGGAGGTTTTTTTACTTCTTGGACAGGTTCTGATTTTTGAGATTTTTTAGGGTCTTGAGTGGAAAATTCAGGTTTTGAGGGTTTTTCTTCTGGATTTTTTGGTTTGATTGATGAGTTTTCAGCTTCTTTGGATTTGGTTTCTTGCAAAGAACTTGGGTCTTTTTTTATGTTATTTTTTGAGGTTTTATTTAAAGATATTTGTTCATTTTTTTGGCTGATGTTTTTTGATTCGGTTTCGTTTCTTTTGATATTTTTCGTCATTTTTTTTTCTTCCTTGGGTTCTTCTCGAGGTTCTTTTTTTTCTTCCTTTTTTTTCAGATCTTCTTTGCGTTTTTTTTCATTATTTTCAATGACTTTCAAAGAATCTTTCAATTTAAAGTAATTTTTTTCGTTGATGTGTCCTTCAAGACTTTTTTTTTCGCCAGGGTTGAGAAAAAGATCAGCAAGTGCAATGAAAGAGTTTTCAAGATCTTTGATATTCTCTTCAGATCCTTCCGACCTTCTTTTAAAAGCTTCTAACTTGACGTTGGAGTCATTTAATTTTCCTTTTAACCCTTTTATTTCTTTACCAAGCCCCTCCAGCTGTGTATTCATCTTAACCTTAAGCTTTTCCATATTTTTCAAAGCCCTGATAACATCTCTAAACCCTTTAAACCCTGCCTGTTTAATAACCGCAATCATTTCAGCATCATTCTCACTTTTTCTCTTGATCCAAGAAGCAAGGTCCTCCACCCTAGCCCCCAATCTTTCCCTGACTTTTTCATTCTCCTCATTCAAGTCCTTTAAATTTTTTTCAAGTCGAATAATTTTTTCTGCACTTTTTTGTTTAACGAATTCGAATCGGTTCCTGAATTTTCCCTCAAGTTTCAAAAACGCTTCTTCAAACTTTTTCCTTTCATCCTTGAGTATTTTTTCAAAGTTCAGACTTTCTTTCCAAGAGTCCAGACTGATATCCCTAATATTTAAAAAGAAACTAGGTTCATAGTCTTTCATATCTTCCAACATCCTGACCAGTTTTTCTATCAAAGAAGGTGGAAGTCGTTCAATTTTAATAAATCTGAAACGATCTTCAAGTGACTCTAGCTCTTCATCGTATTTTTTAAGGGAATTGTCTATTTTTTTTATTTGTTTTTTTAAAAGCATTGAAGTGCGAAGAGATTCATTTTCTTCAGTCATTTCAGCTTCTTTTTCCTCTTCAGTAGACTTGCCGAATTCAGTGACATTGAACTCGATGTGTCTTTTGCAGATCTGGACACATTTTTGACTGACGAACCTGACATGTCTTAAGTCATTACTGAGTCCTTGAGCAGTGAAAAGTGAGTTGACGATGAAATCGACGACCTGTTCGAGTTTTTTCCAATCCATTCTAAGATTATTGAATAACTCACGACTATATTAAATTAAGTTAGTTACCTCCTTTCGTGATGTAAACAACAAATCGATCACCGACCCTTAATTCAATTTGTTTGTATCTATCATAAAGCAATCCAAGTCTTTTCACTTCATTCGTCAGTTCATCTTCCCTTTCCTTGATCTCAACAACGACTCCAATTTTTTCCATACTTTCTGGAACGATTCCTGCGCATTCAGCGATGAACTCGAATTTAGAGTTGATAAGGTCGACCCCTGCGAACTTGCTTTTAACAATTCTTAAAAAAGGTAAAAAGTGGTCAAAAGAAAAGACATAAGATTGTTTTGTGTAAAACTCAGCCTTGTACCATTCAATCTGACTTAATTGAACTTCACAATGTCTTGCAATGTTATACATAAAAGTCTTATGCTCGATGCCTTCTGTCTTCTTGCTTCTATCCAGGTCGTACTTTAACTGTAAAGAACTCACCTGTGCCTTGGTCTCATAAAAAACAGGAGCCTGCCATTGGATGGTGTCAAGGCGGACCGCGCTTGACAAGTTAAGCCAGTTCACTGCGAACTCGACGTTGTCCCCTGTGTAGATCAGAGGGATTTGCAAGGTGTAAGCTTTAAGGTTTTCTTCTGAATGGACTTTTGACTCGTCTCGATGCACCCAGACTGTCCTGTTGGCTTGGGCGGTGATGTCGAACTTGTAATCAGAACTGTAAATTTTGTTGTCGTGGTAGTTTCGGTAAGTAAATCGAAGTTTCATCGTTAGACCTGAAAGTCTTGGAAGGGTTTCAGCGATTATCACTCGGTCTACTCTTCGACCGCGTTTGCCTACCACGTGAATACTTCCGGTGCTTAGGTAACTTTTTTTGAATAGAAGGTACTTTGAATGGACTACGCAGAAATGGGATTCGATTGGACTGAAGATTGAGTCTACTGCTTCCAAGACTTTCACGTACCACTCTGGACTTACTTGCATCAGAGTTCGGATTTCTTCTAGGAGGTAGGTTAGGATCAGGGATATTGCTTCGTCGGGCAACATGAATAGTGTTCGCTTTGAGAGGTGAGATGGGGAACTTAGAACTCGCTTTGTCATGTTCATCATTGTTGACTTGTTCTTTAAACGAGACTCGGATAGTTGACCTGATAGACTTTTCCGTTCAAATGAAATCAGGTTGGACTCACTTCTGACGTGCTTTTGGCCCATTTGTATAATGTGGTTATAATGATTCAAGTTTTTTAAATCGAAATAAATTTAGTGCTATCATCGTTTCAATAACAAGACATAATTATACCAAATTACAACAGAAACTCCCTAAACATCTAACAACGAAAATGATATTACTGAAGCTGTTTAAATAATAACTTTAATTTAAACTACTTAAAGATATTTAAATTATTAATGGCATTCGTTATTTAATAAATATTAACACCTGATTAATTTCCTGTCAATCTTTTGACCTAACCAATCAAAACCCAAGCCTTTCCTATAAAAATTCCCATCATTAACCTTGCAAAACCAAAAAATCATTGAAAAATGATTCAAAATCCTTAAATCCAGACTTTTTCCATCATCTTCAAACAAGTTAACCTATAAATAAATGGGCAAAAACTGTTCATGTCTCAGAGGAGCTGAAGAAGAAAAGCAAGTCTCTCTGGCTCCACCTTATCCTCCTGAGTACTCAGGAAACATCAGCAGTCCTCATGAAGACATCAAGTCTGAGCTGCGTCTTCTTGAGATTGACTTGCTTGATATAATAAAACTGCAGAGCTGCCTTCGAGGCTATTTAGACAGGCGACAGGTGAAGTCAATGAATTTTCCTATCCAGACACACCTGCTACAAAGTGAAATGCCACCTGATAATGAGGAGCAAATTTTCGAAGTCATACCGAGAACAGAAATAAAAGAAATTCATCCGTCAAAAGTACCAGATTATTCAACTTACGCAACCCGTAGTGTAGAAAACATGCTAGGCAGTTTTAAATACACAGAAACCTTCAACGATTCCTGCACCACACAGCAACTAGGTCCAGTAGAGATGGAAAACAGTGCAATCTACACGGGTGAATGGAACTCAAGTAAAGAGCGTCACGGGAAAGGTAGTCAGATATGGACAGACGGTAGTAAATACGAGGGTTTCTGGCAATGCGACAAAGCAAACGGTCGAGGCCGTCTAATCCACGCCGACGGCGACGTTTACGAAGGAATGTGGAAGAACGACAAAGCTCACGGCAAAGGAACTTACATGCACACCAACGGAGCCAAATACGAAGGTGACTGGGAACTCGACAAGCAGCACGGAAAAGGCATTGAAAGTTGGCCTGACGGCGCCAGATATGAAGGCGAGTACAAACAAGGAAAAAAACACGGGCAAGGAAAGTTCTGCTGGGCAGATGGAAGCAGTTATCAAGGACAATTCGCTGATAATAACATCAACGGATTCGGAGTTTATCAGTGGAGCGACGGAAGGAAGTACAAGGGAGACTGGAAAAATAATAAAATGGACGGAAAAGGAGAATTCACATGGAGTGATGGAAGAATGTATAAAGGCGAGTACTGGGATGATAAAAAACATGGATATGGAATTTTCAACTGGCCTGATGGAAGGGAGTATAAAGGGGAATGGTTTGGAGGAAAACAACATGGGAATGGAAGTTATTTCATTCCTGGAACTGGAATTAAGAATGGACAGTGGAAGGATGGAAAGAGGATTAAATGGCTTGGAGATTAGATTCATTTTTAAGGGAATTAGATTATTCTATAGATTTTGAAATTTCGATGAATGTTGAGAATTTTTTTTTGGATTTAGTGTTATGGGGATAGATGAAAGGATTTAAAGTATTTAAGGTTTTTTCTTTAGATGACATTTAACGGCTTATAAATGAAAGGTAGTGACTCAAATAGCGATTGCTATTCAGAAAATTTTCGTGATTTTGATACTGATGAGCTTGACAGTGAGTTTGAAACTGATGATTACAACTCACAGAAGAATATTGGTGATATTGAACCCTTCTTTCCACTTAAAATTTTCCCTTTCAAACAACCTCTTAAATATAAAAGGGTCAGAAAACAATATGGGTTCTTCGACTATATGAAAGACAAGAAAAAATCATCTATCAAGAAAGAAAATCACCGAATGAAACTCATTCGAGGGCATAACCGAGCAATTCGCCATGCTTTTTCAAGCAACATTCCAAAAAGGACTATCAACAAAATGAGCGGCTCAAATAATTTTCAATATAATTCCTGGAAAATCTTTAAAAGTTACCTTTTTGATCACGAAAAACACTTTCAAACGATTTCCAAGACGAAGTTCATGCCAAAAACTGATGGAGTCACGAAGAAAACTAATGATGAAAAAGACATGGCTTACAAAAGTTACAATTCTAATTTTTGTTTTGAGTACTTTTCAGACATTAGGACTTTTATCTCTTTTCAGAATTACTGTAAGTTCATTTTTCATGGTTTTTCGCTTGAAGAGCTCTGTCAAAGATTCACTTATCGCTGTTGTGAAGGGAAAAGACATAATGTGAACTGCAGTGTATCCTGGAAGAAGCTGGAAAATTTTTCAACTAAAGAAATGTTTTTAGAATTAGGAATAAATCTTTAAACATTGACTTTTTTATATGGAATTTAATCTATTTTTAAAATATTGAAAATTAACTACTAAGAAGTTTTTGGATTTTCAAGAAATATTCAGAGTTTTCCAGGACTTGGGCCTCGTTACCTGTTAACAGCTTCAAAAAAGACTGTAAAAGATTAACCTGGTCTTCCAAGATTTCTTTAACTTGCAATCTATACAAAACCACGAAATATCTTCTCATATTTTCAATAGTTTCAAGTAATTTTCTGTCATTTCCAGCACTTGTAGGAAAATCCGCAAGTGTTTTATTTACCAAAGTCTTCGCATGAGCTAGAACCTGAATTTCAAAAGATATTTCCTGTGGTTCAAAGCAAGAATCAACTTTCAAATCAGGTTTCCACAAAAGAATCCTTAAAAAACTTAAAAGTTTTTCACAAAGATTCCCTTTTTTTAACTTGAAATGAACTTCAAGGTCTTTTTGAATGAGATCAGCAGGATAGTCAATTGATTTCAGAAATTCTTTCACATTAATAAAAAGACTTGCATAGTTGTACTTGTTTTCTTTTAAACCGAACCCGTAAGAAACGAGCAGTTGACGGTTGGAGTACCTGCCGTATGTCATAAATACTTGATCGCCTTTTCGGTAAGTTTCTTCTGGACCTGTGCAGATGCAGGCGATCTTTTCGTTGGATTCGGTTAGGTCCATGTTGGCCGGTCTGAATGATGAGTGCTCGTTTGAGTCATTTTTTTCTTTTATGTCTTTTTCAGAGGATTCGGAAAAAATTTTTAATAGTTTTGGGTTCGGCTCTTCGGATATGTCGAAACGTTTTAAGAAGTTTGAAAGGTGTGACCAGGTTGCCTTTGTGGTTGGGTTTTGGGTTAGAAGGTCATCGTCGTGGTCGTTGTTGTCTTTTTTACCTGAGTACCGTCCACTAGCATCAGGAATTTCCTCAGGTAGCTGATAAGAATAAAATGTTTGCACATTTTCATGGTTCAAAAACTCAGCGACAGGAATCATAGTAATAAACGGCATAAATTTCCCAAAGCTTCTCGTAGCAACAAGTCTAAAAGCCCAGGTATATTCCTTAATATCCAGCATATCCTCACTAAAAACATCAAAGCGTTCAAGACAAGTCCTCCAAAAGCTATAAGCCAAAACATGATACTCTTTCCTCAACTTACTCTAAATAAACTTCACATCGATCATCAGCCTCTCATCTTGCAATTCAATTAACTCCAATTCATCCCAGTCCTGTAAAACAAAATTTTCCTTCGGTTGAGCCTTGATAAAAATTTCCCATACAGAAGAAGGACCTTTAAACTTTTCCCAAATAATGAAAGTCACCATTGCGAGCATGGGTCTGTTGAATACTTCAGGAGCCGAGTTAAAAACTTCTTTCAATTCACTTTCATATGCGAGTTTTGAAGTAAAAAGAGCTGAATTCGGAGCCCAGATGATTTTTTCACCTGGTAAAATGTCTTCAGTCGCAACGGACCCGAGGTACCCAGGGTGGAATCTGACCGGGTATCGAAGTTTAGGCCATCTGATGCCGATTTGATGTGCCCAGGTCATCATTTCTTGGATCTCAGGAGAAAGTTCAAGTTTTTCTTCCATATTAAATATATGAATGAAGATAAAGCTTACAAGTTCACATCTAAGTCATTCACTGTCAAATCTGAAGACTTTTCACTACAAAGTATCATCAACATATTAAATCTCACTATAGCTCAAAGGACATCAAAACAGAATTTTGTACTTCAGGAGTTCACTAAAACTATCAGATTTTTCCAGAAATTGACAGAAGAGAATGGAGAATATGTACATAAAGCAGTCTGTGAAAGACTTCGACATGAATTTGTGCAGCAAGGACAGGTACCGAGTATTTAGTACGTTTTTCATATTAACAGCTTTGGAAGTAAGTTTTACGTTATAATCACTGGTAAAGTCACTGTCTGGGTTCCTGTGGTTTTTGATGGGGAGACTGAAATGAAACAGGTTACTACTTTAACTGATGGAGCTGGATTTGGAGAACTTGCTTTGATTAAAGATCAACCGAGATCTGCTTCGATTTTATGTGAACATGATACTCATTTTGCGATTTTGAGTAAGGAGGATTATATGAGTATTATTGGAAAAGTAGAAGCTAGAAAACTTGAGGTTTTTATTGAGTTTTTGCATGATATACCGATTTTTAGACCTTGGACTAAGAAGAAGTTAGAGGTTTTAACGTTTTATTTGAATAAGCAGATGTTTAAAAGGAAACAAGAAGTGTTTCGAATTGGGTCTAGGCCTGAATATGTTTACATCGTCCAAGACGGTGAGTTTGAATTAACTCAACCATTCGGAAGAAAAGACCGAAAAGAAAATTTCACCTTAAAAGTTGCACTTCTAGGCCGAGGTGAAGTATTTGGTGACGAAGAAGTAATGAAAAACGCTTACCATACATTGAACTGTGTCTGTTATTCAACCTTTGGAACCCTTCTTGCAATTAAAGCTGAAGACTTCAAGATTAAAGTACATTCACATGAGCTATTAAACGAATTCAAAAAGAAGGATCTTTCAAAGCACATGCTGAGAAGCACAAGAATAGAAAGTTTCAGGAACTACCTGACTGTTGCTAAAGATGATGAAGAAGAAAAAATCATCAGAAGTTCGATATCGTCACCATTTTCCAAAAAGATTCCAAACCCTATCCACAAGAGAGATCATACCCCGACTTTCCTAACCCCTGAAAAAATTGAAAGAATAAAAAAAAAAGCCCTTGGAAGGATAATTTTTTCTGATATTTCTCCAAAGCTATCAAAAAAACGGTGCCAATTTTTACTTTCAAGAACACCTGAAAACAACATTCGAGACTCAAGCAAAAACATAGCAAAGACTAACGAAATAAAAATAAGTCCCATGAGATGCCATCGTCCAGGAGGCTACTACATCGGTAAGTTAAAAAAAAGCTGGAAAGGTTTAAAAATAATCCATTCCTAATGTACCCATACCTTTAAAATAACTTCATCCAAATAAATGCAAAACTTTTACCGATTATCAGGAGTTTTCAAAGTCCGAGTTTCGGGTTTAATAACTTCCAAGACCTACGAAAAGCTTTCAAAAGACCTGAAAAATTTCAGCAGTATAAGACCTTTAGCCCTTTTAGTTTCAGTAAACTCTCCAGGAGGTTCAGCTTCAGACTCCGACCAGATCTTCAAAGCTCTTCGATCCTTTGCCGAACTTCACAAAATTCCAGTCCATTCCTTCGGAGAAGAAGTTGCTGCTTCAGGTGGTTATTACATAATGTGCGCCGGGGACTCTCTACACGCGAATTCATCTTTATCCTTATTCGGCAGCATCGGGTCAGTATCTCTTATTCCGAACGTGAAGACCCTTGCAGGAAAACTGGGAATTGAAAGAAGGGCCTGGTCAAGTAACTCTTTTGAATTCACTTCTCTCACTGACCCTCTTTCTACTTATTCAGATGACAAGTCAAAAAAAATAAAAAGCATTTTGAATGAGATACAAACAGGATTTATCGCTGTTGTCAGTGAAAGACGTAAAGGAAAACTTGTAGAAAATAAGAAAAATGATGGGATTTTTAATGGAAATGTTTTTCATGCCTCAGAAGCAGTAGAGCTCGGGTTGATCGATGGAAAAGAAAGTCCAGAAGACCTGGTAAAGCGACTTTACCCGAAGTCACGTGTTTACGACTTGTCGAAAAAAGATTGGCTTGAAAGTTGCAAAGATAAAATGCTTTTTAGATAATAATGGAAAGTCTTTTAGTTCCTGGAAAGCTTAACTTCGAGATGCTTAATGAGAATGAGGACTTGGTTCAAGTTGTTTTAATGCCGAATCAAGGGGTTTATACAGAAGCCGGGTCGATTCAGTACTTCTCGTCTGGGGTCTCTATTCGTGACTTTGGCCCTAGTTGGCTCAATAGATTTTTTAAGCCTGATTACGGTCTCAGGCTCAGAGTAAAGAACCGCAAAGGAGGCGTTGAGTATGTCGGACTTTCAAAAGGCTCTGGAAAGGTCATCGCTATTAACCCATCGATTTTTAATGAAACTTTCGTGTTTGATACGAAATTTTTACTTGCTTATTCAAGTAATATCAAAACTCATGCACATGATTTAGAGTTTAAATCTTTTCGGAATGTTCATTTCGTTCAAGTCAAGGGAAATGATGCTGTTTTTGTACAGGCGAATACGGGACTTGTTGAGAAAAAATTGGGAAATGATGAAGAGTTTCATGTTCAGATTCAAAATTTGGTTGGGTTCTCGAATCAGGTAAAGTTTGAAAAGTCTTTAGTTTTGCATGGATTTGAAAGGTATTTTATAAGCTCGCCTAAGTTTGTTAAGGTTATTGGGCCTGGGACTATCTTTTTTGTTGCACCTTCGAATTTAGATGGAAATAATAAGGAGCAACGAAGAGGCTTTACCTTTGAAAATATGATTTTTATTGGAATACTTTTGCTTTTATATTATTATGAAATAGGGATGTTTGATTGGATATTAACCTAAGTTTTATTAGTTTAAGGGTAGGGTTCTTTTTATGAGATGTTTAAACTTGATTCTTTGAATTTTAATATTTTTTCATAAGTTAAATACTCTTAAAGCTTCTTTCATTAAGAAATATTTAAATCCCTTAATTTACAGCTTTCACTTAAATATCATTCAATTCTTTAAACACTTTCTTTCATCTATCATTAATAAAATTTCTAATAATGGGACACCCTTTAAAACCCTACATTTTATTAGAACTTATAGGAACTCTCCTCTTTTTATTTCTATTTTTCTGCATCCTATCCTTTTACATGTTCAGATCTCGACATCCTTCCATCCATTCAAGCAAAGAGCTACTCCCAAGATCAAAACTTGAAAATTAAATAAAAAATTACTTCCCTCTCTTCAACGGTGATAAAAACTCCGCCTTCCCCCTAGAATCATTTCTTTTAGTAGTAAGAATCCTATTTTTCCCAGTCATTTCAAGAATGATCTTCGCCGCTTTTTGCGGACTGACATCATTCTTGGGTTTATCTCCAACTACTTAAAACCTACCAGCAAAACTAAGAACTTTTCCAATAGCAGCAGGTCGAGAAGGACTATTTTTCCGTTTTCCTCTTTCTTGAGTTTTTTGTATCTCATTTTCTGAGTACATTTGAATGAATTCATCAACTAAAATCGCGCCTCCTCCAACGCGGACTGTTTAAACCTTACTTGAAAGTTGCCCATTGTCTAGTTTAATGACGACTCTTTTAGTGCCGAATAAGTAAATCCCTGAGTCTTCTCTTAAAAAAGGTACTTGAAGCTGATAAGGTAAAGAATTCAAGTAATTTGCTAAGGCTTGGTCGATTTCATCTTCTTTCACTGCGACATAAGGCATGGACTTCTGAATTTGTGTGAGAATCTCTTGAAAAACAATGATTTCCATGTCTTTTTCTTGGTTGATCTCTCGAATTTTACTGATACATCGATTTACAAGTAGAAGTCCTTTACTCGTCTGAAAGAAAGTCTTTAACAACAGGTCGAAATCTGTTAAAAATTTATTCTTTGCTTTTGAAACGTCACTGTAAAGACCTGCTAATGTTTTCGTGATGTTTTTACAGTCCTTATTCACCAGCTCTGACTGAATCAGCACTGCAAGACTTGCTTTATGCTCTTGAGAAAGAATCGCCTCTGATTTTGACTTGTCAGTTAAGTTCTTGTTTTGTTGTTCAAGTTTTGATATGAAAAGTTGAAGGTCTGCAGAGGTTCTTAACATTTTCAGCTTTTCTGAATTGAGGATTGAAACTACTTCACTGAACTTAGAAGTATTCACTGACAGTTGTTCAAAAGTCTTTACAATGATCTCCTGATTGGCTTTTGCAAGACTTTCCATTTGACCTGCTTTAGACTCAAGGTTTTTAAAGGAGTCCAAGTCACTTTTCATTGATTTTATCAAAGAGTTCTTTAAACTAAGGTCAGACTCTTGTTTCGCGATGTATTCAGAAAGAAGGAAATTTTCCCTTTGAAGATTTTTTAAAGTTCCCCGAAGATTTTGATTCTCTTTAAAAAGACTTTCAAGTTCTTTAAGTCGAGTTTCATCAAGAATACTTTGGCTTTGTTTGAAATTTTCAAAGTTTTCTCGAAGTTTCTCTCGATCTCTATCAGAAGATTCTAAATTTTTTTGAAGAGTTTTTATTTTTTCTTCTTGAATTTCGAAGTTTTTCATTTGGCTTGATTGAGTTTCAATCTTCGCTTCTTGAAACTTGACTTGACTGAGCAATTCGATTATTTTTGACTCGAGGTGACGGGTAAGGACCATTTGAGAATTAAGCAAAAGTCTTATCGCTTTTAATGAATCTTGTGAGTCATTTAATAACTTTTCTTGGGATTTTTGAAGTTCTTGTAAGTCTTTTGACTGCTTTTCAACGTTTTTTTCCACGTCAAGTCTGGAAAGTAAATGATTTTGACTTTGTTGTTCAGTTATTTTCAAGAGAAAGTCAAGCACTTGAAGGACTTTCAGTTTTTCATTTAGTCCTGTTAAGAGACTTTCAATTAACTCTGGCTCTTTTGAACAGGTTTCTTGAAGGTTTGGCAGGAAAAACAGGGAAAGTCCTGAAGATGTCAAGTCAAATTCAGTATTATTTGAAAGGGAAAACTGAGAAAGGCTCTCAGTTAATTTCTCAATTTCCTTCAAACATTGACTTACCTGTTCAGAAACCCGCGACTTTCCTTTTCCAACAGCTTGAATGTTTAAAGAAACTGAAATTCCCTGAAAGTTTTCTTGTGTGGAAACAAGTAAATTTTTTTCTGTTTCCAGGTCTGAAAGTTCTGAAGTTGCTTCAAAAAAAAGTTGATTTTCTTCAAAAGCAATGATTTTTACTGAGTCCCATTTGAAAGCTAAGAAAAAAAAATCGTCGAAAGGTGGATCCAAGAAGTTCGAGTTAAGACCAGTCAGGACTCGAATAGAAACTTTTTGATTAACACGACTCAAGTCATCAAAATTGAAAGAAACTCTGAAAATCTGGAGATTTTCCATTATATCAACTTAAACTAACTTATTACTTCCCTCTGCTGAAACCACGACTACCACCTGACTCTTGTTGTTCAGTTTTTAACAAGATACTAATAACTGACTGTAACTTTTCAGCTAAAATCACTGTCTCGCTTTCATTTGCGAACTTTTGCATGATTTCTTCTTCATCGAAAGGTGAAGTCTGTGCAAGACGAACAAGATTTTCAAGAAAGTCAACATAAAGCATCTGGTAGTCTTTAAAAGAACTGAAAAATAAAGTATCTTCACAAATTTGCTTTACTTTATCATAGTTCACTACTTCTCTTAGTTCTTTATGTGAAGTGATCATGTTGAAAAAGCTTTGAATCGACAAGTTTCTCACAATTCCTTCTGATGGACTTGCATCAGTCATGTATTTTATAGTAAGTTCTTCGACATTTTCCATGAAAATCTCTGAAAGTTGTGGTTTTATCATTTCAGATTTTATGAAATCTTGAAGCCATATTGCCTTGCTTTTTGAAATTGTTTCCATTAGACTCACGAAAGCTGTGTCTTCTGGAGATCTGATCTCTGCGAACTTTACCAGAAGGACTAAGAAGTGACTTAAAGAAATTCGGGCTTTTAGGACCTCGTTTTTGGCTGAATCGATGTCGTCTCCGAGTTCTATTATTTTTTGCATTAGGTCTTCGGAATTGCTTACTAGGTCGAAGGCTCGAAGGAAGTGGAAGAAGTCATGAGCTGAAATCATATCTTCTTCAGGCAGATGAAAATTTGCATAAATATTAAAGATTTCAAACAACAAAGGAAAATGAGGAACCAAAGCAGAAGGAGCATCAGGCCAAACATCATACATACTCTTCGCAGGAATCGTTGGATTCGAGTCAATTTTCGCTGACTGTTCATGAGCCTTCTTAATCGCTTCTTCCTCCCTCTTCTTATGTTCAACCTCTTCATTAATCATAGCTTGTTTCTGTTGACTTTTACTCCAAGGAAATGGAATGGGTAAATCATTAACTCCAAGTTGTTCCTCAACAGGTAATTCCCTAGGTTCCTGATTTTCCGCTCCTTCTCTCTGATTCGGAACAATTTCATAAACTTTCGATTTTTTATACTCTCCAAAGGGCAACATGATTTTTCCTTTAAACTCTTTTCGATTCCTTTCAACAGGCCTTAGTTCTAAAGAGACAATAGGAGGATATTTAGACTCTTGAAATTCCGTCACAAGTTCTGGATTCATTTTATAACTAAACTTCGCAATTATAATCGAATTCTGACGTACCCCTTGTGAGAAGTCAATTTGACGAGGCTTGTAAGAAATGACGAATTTCATCAAATTGCGGTGGTCGCCAAAGGCTCGACGGTACCACTTTGCTTGTTGTTTTGATTGCACAGTGTTAGGCTCTTTTAATATCACTGTCACGTCAGTGCAATCTTTAAGCGCGTAGTTTATACGTTGTCGGGGGTGAGGCGCTCGAAGGAGCTCTCGGTCGTTTTTTAAAAGAAGTGTCGGCTGGTGGAAACCACGCGGGTAGGCTTCTTTGCCGTAGAGGTAAGCTGCGCTTAGAGCCAGCCAGGCTACGTCTTGGATGCCGTTTCCGCAGGATATGTCAAATGATCGGTCTTTTATCGTCACTTTCACTCGGAAGTTACTCATTTTTATTTGGATTTGATTTTTTTTAGGTTTTTGGATTTTTTATGGGTTTTAGAGTATTTTTTTATTTTGCTTTTTATTTTGTTGTAATTATGAGGGCTTTCATAACGAAATCGTCTCCAGAGAGTGATTCTATCGGGCTGCTTTTGAGGAATTTAAAACAGGCTACGGCTTGCAACACTCCAGAAGAGTTGGTTTCGTCTTACACAAGTTCAAAAATCGAGATTCAAAGGACTTTTCATTTGAAGCTTTTGATGACTCACTCGACTTACAAGTCTTCTGTTTTGAGTCAACTTGGGTCAAATAATCAAGAATTTAAATCAATGATTGATGAACTAGCTTTGGACTTTAAAACATTCACTATTCAAGAATCAATCGATTTTTTAAACTGGTATCGAAGAACTATTTCATCAAGTAGTCCTCCTATGCTTTCACCTGAACAGTTTCAGTCAATTTCTAAGTATTCGAAAGAAAATAAAATGAAATATAATCACAAGACTTACATGTGTCAGCATTTATTAAACTTATCAGCATTTAGCATAAATAATGAAAACCTAAAAGAAAACTTAATTGTATTTGAAAAGCCAATTTTCAATTCGAATGAAATTCTTTTGATTTTCAAGTCATTTATTTATAACCCTTGGTATTTTAATAGAAGCTTATTTGAGAATATAGATAAATTCGATTACCAAATAATCACTTATATTCCAAACCTCAATCAATATCTGAAAATTCACAAGTACTACTCAGCCATTTGCAGAGAATTTTCTCAATCAAAGAATAGCAAGTTTTTGAAAGACATTGAAAATGTAATCATTTCAATAAACAGCCGTCATCAGATAAACTCGATAATTATTTCAAGGTTTTTTCTTGAATACAATCAAGAACTACATGAATTTTACTTAAATAAAGCTTTTGATTGCTTCAGAGAATATGAACCGAATATCATGAATTTATTGACTTTGGCTCATTCTTTAGTCTTCAGTGAACAGCGAAACAAAGAAAAAATAAGGATTGTAATGGAATCTCTCTTTGAACTTATAAACAACTCACAAGAAGACTTTCCACTTTTCAAATCAAAAACAGTTTTTTTAATGGCAAAGTCTCAGATTAGTAACAGTGCCGCCTTATCAAAATGCTTAAAAATTCAAGAAACTTACTCAAATTTTTACGTGCATCTCCTTAGAGTTTACTTTTCATATCCAGAAATCACTGGAAAATCACTAATGTCCTTAGAAATGTTTAAAAAATATGAAAATTCGATTAAGGACTGTTACAAGTCTTTTGATTTTATATATCTTGCTGATTTGTTTAATAATTTGATTGATTTATCAGCGAAAAATGAATTTGCTCAAGAGGTGAAAAGTGCAATTCAAAGTGAAATCATTTCAAGAGCTAGTAGATGCCCTGCTACTGCGATTTATTACTCTAAGCTTCTTAAGTTTCAATTCGTTTTAAGTAAGCGACTTGATCATTTGGAACTTGCGAAGAAATGTGAGAAGTTTGTGGTGAGGTAAGATTTATATGATTTTAATAAATGGAGCCTGCTTTTTACAAAAGCCCTTTGTTGAGGTATTACAAGCTGTATACTGTCAGGTCGCAAGAGAGTAAAGAGATTTGGGTCAGGATGCACTCAAATAAGCTCTTCCTGATTTTCCTCCATCCAAATCACCCAGCAATGAGAAAGAACATCAAGCAAGTAATATTCCGAGCATCAGCAGAGTCTCTCTCCGGTAAAAGGAAAAAAGGAGCATTAAACCTTCAGCCATCATCTCCTCTTTTAGAGATCCACACAGAAGACGAGATATTCCAGATCCGTGCAGGTATTTTCGGAAAGTTGATAGAAACAAACGACTACCTTCTTCAATTTCCAAACACCTTAAAAGACGCAGAAGGTTTCCTGGCAGTTCTGATGCCGCCTTTAAATAAGATCGATTCAATGATCAAAGATTTATTAGACCCTGAAGTCATTAATTAATCTAATCATGGCCAGTCCAGATCTCAAGAACGTCGAAGACAATTCACTTTTTTCTGAACTACTTCGAAGGTACCAATGTCTTTCTCGACCTTTCGGCAGTGCGATTCTTTTATCAGGTCCAAACTCGTATTCCCCGAGTTTTTCATCTGAAATCGCTGATGTTAACTGCTGGTGCGTCATCAACCCGAAGGACTTTAAAGAGAGTGAAAAGACTTCTGATGATTCTATTGTTGACTCGGCTTTAGAGAAGGCAAAACAACCTATTTGTTATCATGGAGCTCTTTTTGAAGGATTTCCGCAGAATTTGTACCAAGCTAGTCGATTTGATGAGAAACTCTTGAAGATGAGAGTTAGAGTTGATCGAGTCGTTGAACTGAAAAAAGATGATGAGCAGTATTTGGAAAGGATTAAAGGGGGAGATATTAATAGGTATCGTGAAGTTGCTGAATTTTATAGGGCACAAGGAAGACTTATTACATTTGATGCGGAAAAGTCTCAGGAGTACCTTGCTAGTCAAATGAGGAGTCTTTTTAGTAAAGGGATTTATAATAGAAATGTTTAAGTTTATAAATTTCTGAATTATATTATGGAATTTAATGATTCAGGAATGAAAAAGAAGAGCAATTCGATGAGTCAAAATGAGTTTCAACGACATGGACTTTGGAAAGACGGTACTAATGTTGGCTATCGAACTCAATCAACATCACAGGATGTCTTGAATTTGAATACAGTGAAAAATGAAAATACTAAAAAGTATATCAAAACTATTATTCTTAATGTGTTCGGAAGTTTTATCACTTGCATTAAAAAGAAGATGAGACAAAATGTAGAGGAAATCAAAACAAAAAAAGAATTTTTAGAAATCACTCCCGATTATATTATGAAAATGTTATCAGATTTGAAAAATTCTTTAGAAAATACTTTTATTGAAGTAGAGAGAAATATGAAAACTATGCAATCACCGAATGACCTTGGAAACTCTAAGATTAGTGATTTTGAAAGAGTTAAAATTTTTTATGATTTTCTTTCAAGTGATCAAAAAAATCGAGAGTTCGCAGTAGGTGAAGGTTCTAGTGTAAATCAAATATTTTACCTTAAAAAAGTAGAAAATATCATAATGGAACATAAGCAAAGAGTAGAGCGAAATACTGGTTTTTTTAACAATATTGAAGCAAAAGAATCAGAAATCAACTTATTATTTCATAAAAAATTCGATGGCAATAAGAGTCTTTCATACAAGGTTATAGAAGATTTATTCCAGGAATATGATTCGAGTGTTCTACCAGACAGTAAGAAATTGGAAATGCAAAATTTTAAATTAGGAATCGAACGAGAATTATTTTTAATTGATAACGATATAAAGATTCTTGATTGTTTCATAAATCAATTCGATAAAAACTTCTTTTCAGACATAATGGAAGTATTTGCTTCTTTATTAACAAAAAAAAATCATTACCAAAATCTTTTAGTTGATTGTTCTGAAATTGAAAATAGATTCTTGGCTATTGACAAGCAAAGATTTTTTGAATACAAAATCTTTCAATATTTTGAAATTTTCAAATTGGATGCAAAGAAAACTTTTTTACGAGTATTCGGGTTTGAAGAATTTGTCCCAGAAAATAATCAAGTCGAATATCTAGTCACAAATAATTTAAAGTTTTTATTTTACTATAAGAGTTATTCAGATAAATATAAGTAAATTGAAGATAGTTATTTAAAAAAAAAAAGAAATTGTAGAAACTAGAAAGACTGTAATTTAGAGAAAGATTGTAAAAATTATAAAGATTGTAAGAGGTATCAAAGGTAATTTTTCATTAGTACTTGTTATTGATATTCAAACTAAAAAACAAGCTCATTATGAGAATTACAGTAAGGATCCCGAATCGGAAGATAATCAAAAATACCTCAATTTATATCCTGAATGTAAGTTAAACAATTGAAGAACTTAGTTTAGTAATTAGTTAAGGTTTAGTTACTTATAAATGGCATTAGCTTGTTTTTTGATTATCAACTTTTCATTCAGCTCTGCAAATATTGATAAAAATACTTTAGAAGTCGTACCGATTGATAAATGGGGTGACCCTGCACTGTTTTATGAGTTTGTCTTTCAAAATTACCTCTTGGTCTTCACTACCTATGAAGATTTCGAATGCGATGAAGCCTGTCGATCTCTGAACTTCGGTGATGAAAGCGAATTTAATGAGATTTGTATGGATGAGTGCACTATGTACAAGATTCGATATGAACAAGACTTTACTGATATTGAAAATTTTGATAGAACAGAAGAGCAGGATATGAATGAAGGTGAAACTGAGGACCAAGGCGAAGAAAACCCTTAAGTTTAGAAATAATGAAATTTAGGTATTAAGATATATTTTAAACTCAAAGGTTTATTAGAACAATGACTTCAGGTTTACAGCTCTTATAGTAAACCTCCCTCCGTGTAATTGATTGATAATTAATTTATCTAACAAGTTTACTTTTTACCAAGCAGGGTAATAATAATCCATATGATCTTCAACCCTATAAAAATTTGTTGTAATTACTTAAATTCAATCTCAGAATTCTAATAAATCCTATTGTCAGTAAATCAAATGATCTACATCCATAACATAATAAAATTTATAAAACCATTTTAACTCAATAGAATAATAGTCTTGAAACCACTTTACATTAAAATTCTTTAAGATAACCGTATTTTTTAAAATTATGAAACTACCCAATTTATCTTGTACTATAAAAAGTCTTATTTGGTTAATTTTATTTAGACATATACTATAGATATTAATTCTTTTCTTTATTTCATGTTGAAAATTGATTAATACCCATTAAAGAGGATGAATAAGTGGCATAGTGTTTGCTGAGAAAAAGTAAAATTTTATATTAAATAATTAATCATTTCATAAGATGAGCCCAGATAAGAATATTGAGAAGTTTTGAAGCCAAAGCCTAAGTTATTTCATTTTTCTTTATTTCAGTTTTCCATATCTTTCTGCAGCGCTCATTAGAGATATGATAATTTTATAATAATGATCCTATGATTCTTCTATATGATTATTGATACTGTTCATATTCTGATTCCGTATTATCTTCAATACTTTAGATTGTAAGGCCTTCATCTATATCAATGCTTAACCTTTTTCTTAATAGTGAAAAAATCAAATATCTTTTCAGCGATAAATTAGGTAAGGAATTATTTAAGACTTTCTTATCTGTCCATTTTATTAGATAATGAGCTGCCAGTTAATTAAAATGGAAATAATTGAAAATATAAAGACTTGAAAGTCCGGTCTAAAGTCTGCCTATTTGATGAACTTACTCACTTTATATTAACAGCATTCTACCTTCTATTAATCTAAAAAAAAATAATGAGAGGAAATATCTCTAAAAATTTTCATTACTGCTTCTATGCCCTTGTTTATGGATCAACACCTGATATCGAAAATATTTCATAAACAGTCTAAGTAAAACTCCTTATCAAGGAAATCTTGCTGATCTTATAATAGAAATAGACCGATTGATTGTAAATATTGAAAAAGTAAAAGTCAGGTTTATCATTGTATTTGATAGTCAGGGAAGAACTTTAACAAAACGTCTCTTTGATAGAATTCAAGGCTGGGAAATGGAAAGCAGAAAACTGATGATTTTAGTTTATGATAAATCAAATCTTGAATCTTTTCATTTTGTTGATCGATGTTATGCGTGGCTTAGAGCATATTGTGGTGAAAAGATTCCTATTTGTCTTATAGGGTTACAATCTCAAGTACAATATTGCGTGTCTTTTGATGAAGCTTGTTTAAAAGCTCAAGGATTAGGGATTTATTATATTGAAGTTGATTACCAGAAGAGAAAGGACCTCAAAGAGCTGTTTAAGGTTCTAGGAAGACTTTTTATTGATCAGGTAGAGTAAACAAGTAATTTTTTTTAAGTTTTGAGATTTTTGATGGAAAAATTATCGGATTTCGAAATTATTTTCTTAGGGAGAAGTAGGGAAGGATGTGTAATCAAATAATTTTATTCTTTATTGATTTAAAATAGAATATTATTGTAAAAAATTTCTGATTGAGTATGAATCTAGGTGTTTTAACTAATGAAAATGAAGAATTTTTTTTGAAAGGAATGAATTTTGAAGATAATATTTATCAAGGATCTCAGATACGATCAAATATCAATTAGCATTTTTATTTAGTTAAAAATTAAGATTTTTCTTGTTGCAAGAACAAGAAATTTCAACAAAGTATTGATAAAAATCTCTAATGATTCATAGTATTAAAGATGAATGATAATTGTGATTATAAATTTAATTTTTCTTGTAGACAAGGAATCTTAACAAAGTATTGATTAAGATTTAGAATCCTTTTTAGTATGAAAGATGAATGATAAACGTGATTAAAATATTCGATCATAACACTCTTTTTTAGGGGATTGATGAATTGAATTAAAACAAAACATAAAACCCAGTTTGTCTTGGTAGATTTTGAAATTGCATCTTGACTGGGGATGATATACCTAGATTTTCATAGTGCACTCCTATTAGGAACTCTGCAATATTAGATTAAATAAAGGTAAATATTAACATCAAGATCTATGATTTAGATGATTATTGAAATGAATAAAGATTTTCCAATTGATGAAATGCAAAATCTTAGTCTGATAATCTCTTCTCAATAGATATTAATAAAAATTATAATAAATAGTATACTAATTCTTGATATCTAGAATTTAAATACAATTTTCTCCTAATAGAAAACACATAAACAAAATTAGAGGATAGTTCATGAATTTAGAGAAAACTACAATAAAATAATATATAAAGATTTATATATCCTTCTTGATAATGAAAATCTTAGAATTATTATTCAACCAGAAATACTGATTTTTTCATCAAAGTTTTAGGCAAACATTGAGCTTAATATTGACTTTCCAATACCAAATGAAAAATTAATTTATTCGAACCAAAATGCTTTATCTCTAAAAAATACACAAAATTTTCAATATATCTCAGGTAAAAATATAACATAATTAAACAAACTCTATATTTTACGTATAAATAACTCAATCTTCAGTATTTTTACACTCACGCATGTAGCGTGTTTAAACAAATCGAAATTTAAATGTTTATGAATACTTCGATAACGATTTAACTTTTTTTATTTCATAGGTATTAATTTCTTTAAAGTTAACTTTTTTGTGATAAACAAGCTCAACTGCTATCACAATTAAGTTCACAGAGAAGGAAAACATAAAAATTCAATACTAATAAAAGTCTTTTATTTCTAAGTTAGTTGAAAATGTTTAGAAATAACTCAAAAGTGAAATTTATTATTTGACGAAACTTATGAGATATAATGTCCCAAGGTAAGGTACTCAAATAAAGATTCATAGTTCAATCCAATACAATTCATTTACATGGAAAGGACCACTAAAACAAATTTAATGCAAAAATTATGATCATTAAAGTTGAAATTTTTTCAAATATTCAAGTTTAGTAATAACTGAATCGACAGAATCTAAAGTAAAACTTAGATATTAAAGACAATCAATGAATATTTAAAGCTTAGCTTATAAAAAGGCTCATTTTCTCAACTTTTTGATAAAAATTCCATACTTAATTTTAAATAAGGATATTAGTAAAAATTTCTACAATATTGAATCTTGTATATCTAATAGAAAATTGAAAGATTCAATACATATCATAAAAATTTCTACAATCCTGACATTTAACATAATAAAAAAAATATCTAATAATAAGATTTATTATCAATTTTACGGATGCTCCTATAGGCCTTTACTATTTAAGTTGAGGGATTTAGGAAGGTTTGTTTAAAAATAAGAATAGAGGTAAAATTTTTTTTTTTTTTCAAAAGCTCTATGATCGAGTAGTTGATTTCATAAGTAATCCCTTCTGAATAGCACATTGATTATTGAAATAACTGTTATTCAAATAATCTTGAATACATTTTAGTTTCTTGTATTATATGTTTGAATGATTATGAAATTAAGTAAATTTACAGGGTTGTTAGATTAGTTCGAAATTATGTGTTTATTTAAGGTATTTCGGATTGATTATAGGATTGGGAAGATAGGGAATTAAAATCTATTAGTAAAATTTAGAACTTTGCTGAAAAAATTCAATCGAATCTAGAATGAAGAGATATTATTAGTCTATCAAATTCATTTGAAAGCATAAATCGTTTACAGTTTAAAAAAGGTTTTTAAAAATATATCATCAGATATTATTACTCGATGAAGTTTATAACTACCTTTTGATAATTAGAGACAAAAAATTATAGGGTTTTAACAATTGAAAGTAAAATACCATGACTTTTAAGGCATAAATCATATATTTTATATGAAACTCTTGAGTAGCTCATTCAAACTATAAGCAATCATTTTCCAAAAGCTAATACAACAACATGCAAGTTAATCACCTTAGTAATCCAGAATGATGATACTACTTATTCATTTCTCATCAAATTTAATGAAAAATATATATTTTAGAATTCCATAATAATAAATATATTTGATTAGTGCAATCAAATCACTCTTGATGGGATTTAATTTTTTAGTATCAAGGTTAAAACTTAAAAATTCTTTGCAAAATTCTCTAAAATGATTTTATCTAATCAATTGAAATCAAAATCAAATAATGAAATATTATCCTTACCAATATAAATCTCAAAAACTTCCTAGTTTTTATTAATAATGTCAAAAAAGACTTCAAAGGAATATTGCCCAAGTTTCCAAGTTTTTGTTTTTGGCGATTCACTATATCTCGAGAAAACTTTCATCAACAGTTTCGAAAAAAATCCTCTCAATGAAGACATTTCTCGTTTTGATATATACTTTGCCTTATCTAGTGTTAAAATTGAAAATATAAGAGTCAAATTTCTAATTGTATTCACTATATAGGGAAGAACTGCAACAAGAAGGAATTTCACAAGAATTCCTAAAAGTTCAATAAATGTAGCAAGTATGATGATTGTGATTTTTGATGTATCCAAAAGAAAATCTTTTGATTTTGTTGAAGAATGCATTGATTGGATAAATCAGAATACTCAAGGAAGAATACCCATTTGTCTTATTGGATTAGATACTAAGCAATCATGTTTTGTGTCGTTTGATGAGGCTAGGGCAAAGGCACAACAATGTGGAGTGCTTTATATGCAGGTTAATTACAATAGACGAAAAGAACTTAAAGAAATGCTTAGGATTTTAGGAAGGTTTTTATTGGAAGTAAATAGATTTTATAGGTGATTTTAGGAAAGTCAAAGTTTAAGGAATAGCTTTTTAAATATAATATGCGGAAAGAATCTTAGTGACTATGAAGTGTTAGTTGTGATTTCAATAAATCCTAATGAATATATATGAAGTATTTTCTTTTATCGATTTTATATTATTATTAAATTATTAGTATTTTAGCTAAGATTCATAGTTTTAATAAACCAGAATCAATAAGATATTACTATCGTAAAAAATTAGTTATGGTTCTTTAATTTATAAGTAAAAAGTCTTAGAATTTGGCTTATTTAGTAGGGATTAAGAAACGGGCTAATAAAGATTATAGTTGATGATATAATATAGGCTTAATCTCTCCAAATAATATGAACTTCAAGCACTCCAGCTTCTTTTGTTCAGATTTAAAGAATATCTATTCTCCAAAGATTAATACCAGGAATCCAAAAATAAAACCACCAAGACTTAAAATTCAAATAATTGGTTGAAAAGATAATAAATATAAGATTCAAGCAAAATAAAATACTCATATCTAATCAAGAATTCTGAATAATTTCTAAAACAACTATAAAAGCAATTATTAGTAGGATTATCCCAATAAGAAATTGAAAGCCAGGTAGATATCACTCTCAAATTAAACAATACACTAAAGAATAAATTAGGAAGACAATAATAATGTAATATTTCTTTATTCAATCCACGATTAGAAAATTTATAAACTAATAGCACATTTAACCTAAACTTCAAAGAAAAAGCCTAAACTATACTGAATATAAATAATTTAATGAAATTATGATCTTTCTATTCAGAAACACTTCCTATCATTTAAAACTCCAGAATATTCTCTATCAATTAGAATCACTAATTTAACCAATACATCCAAGTTCTCGATATAAAAATGAATTGCAAGTATTGTGATTCAGAAGCTTCATTTGTTTGTGGCTGTAGTAAAGTATATCTCTGTGAAATCCACCTTGGTCAACACTTAATAGTAGGACGAAATCATGATGTTGGAAAATTATTTGAAAAGCTTGAGCCCTCTGAACAATCAGCCTTAAACCTTAAACTCAATTTCCGGATAGAAACTCTATTAAAACTTGAAAATCAGATTTACCTTCAAACAAGTCAAGTAATAAAGTTAATCCAGAGCACTAGTCAATCAATTATCAATACTATACGAGAACAAACCACATCTTATCAGGAGCTTTTAAAAAAATCAGCTTTTAAACCACCAGAATTCGATATTGTCAGAACAATTCTTAACTCTGAGATGGTAATACATCAATTTTCATTGGAAGGTTTGCATACTAAAGTAATAGAGGACTTTTCTCAAGAGCTTTTCTCGTTTTTAACTGACCCTACAGATGTTAAGCAAATCAGATACAAACGATTTCTAGAGACTCACAATTCTGGATTTAAGTGTCTAGCAGTTTCCAATGACGGAAAAACTCTTTTAACTGGCTCGGAAGATACTTCTGTAAGGATCTGGAACATAGACACTCGAAGTCAACTGGCATGTCTACTAAAGCACAAATCATGTGTATCTTGTTTAGCGATTTCTAAAGATGCCAATATTGCCGTATCTGGGTCATTTGATAAAAAGGTTATTATATGGGACCTTAAGAAGCAATGTTTTAAGCAAGTTTACAGTGGTCATGATGGTAAAGTTTATGCTGTTGGGTTAAGTGAGAAAAGTGATTTGGTTATTTCAGCATGTTCTTCACAAGAAATAAGGGTTTGGCTTACTCAAATAAATCAATGCATTAAAAAAATCTCTACAAAAGATAAAATTTGGAGTATGTTGATCTCTTCGGAAAATTTGATTTATTTTGGAGTTGGAGAGATGTTAGAAGGCTTAGATTTAACCAATCTCAGCACTCTTTTTTCATTTAAAGCTCATAAACAAGCATTGAAATCAATAGCGCAAACTAAAACCAGAAATTATATAATCACCAGTTCCGACGATAAATCAGTAAAAATCTGGAAAGAGTCATCAAAAGACCTATACGCAACCTTATTACACCACAGTGGGCAAGTCTGTTCAGTAGCAGTAACAGAAGACGACAAATACATAATATCCGGTTCATGTGATTCATCATTAATAATCTGGAGTATCGAATCAAAATCCTTAGTTCACCTTTTAACTCTGCACGATGACCACATCTACGGAGTGACAACAGTAAAAAATTTTCTCTTTTCAGCCTCTCGTGACTCAAAAGTGCAAATTTTAAACTTATCTTCAATCTCATTAAATTCAAATAATACTTACTTAAGCCTCACTCCTTTTACTCTCGGCTCTCAAATGCTAAAAGGCGATATAATCACTTATGGAAGTGCCAATCAAGTTAAAATCTGCGACATCAACTTAAATAAAAACGATTTTTCTTTGCAAGGTCATGAAAAATTAGTTAAAGCAACTTGTATATCATCTAGAATGAATATTTTAGTAACTTCTTCAAAAGATTCTCAAAATAACCTGATTGTTTGGGATCTTCGTCAAAAAACAATGATTTCTGAACTCACTGGACATGATACTTGGGTCTTTTGTGTTGATATCTCGAATGATGAGATGAAAGTTATCTCTGGAGATGGGAAAGGAAAGATTGGACTTTGGGACCTGGAAAGTTTTAGTCTTATGAAAATGTTTAGAGCACATAATGGGTTTGTTAACTCTGTCAAGTTTACAAATGATGGAAAACGGGCTTGCTCTGGAGGCGATGATAAAATGGTCTTTCTTTGGGACTTGGAAAATTGTTCTAAGATTTTTTGTTTGGTTAAAAATTCACATATTGTGTTGAATGTGTTTATCACTAGTGATGATAAATATGTTGTTACTTGTGATCATTTCAATGGGGTTAGGATTTTTTGTATTGAGGAATGTGGATTTGAGGGAGAAGAGGAAAAAGAAATGGAGAAGTGGAGTTTTGAGTATAAGGAATTGCACTTTGAGTTAATGGAGTATTTGAATTAGTTAGGATTATAGTTTTGGATTTATTGATTTTTTTTAGTTTGGATGTGAAAATGGTTAAGTTTATTTGCTACACCCATTACTAGCAGTTCCTTATTTCAACTGTTTGAGTGATGCTTATAACTGGGTACTCATGAATATATCGTGAATTAGCTCATGCTCAAGCATCGAAAAATATCTTTAACTTTAAATTCTTAATGTTGAATTTCACTTTTCTTAGACCATTTATATCTAATTTAGATTTTAAAAACTTCTTATTCAAAATGTTTTTAGGAATGAATCTGAATGATCTGATAAAAGAAATGATTGAATAATCATTTATATATAATTAAAGTTTCTTATCGTATTTGATTGATAATTAAATCAATACTCTTCAAGGTTATGAACTCTTATTTATGACCTCTTTATGAAATTTTTTTTTTTCACTTGATTCAAAAGCATTAATTTATTTTTTTTATTGTTGACCATTTATATCCTAATAGAATCATCCAAAATCTTTGTGATAAATAATCAAAAGAGATTCAATAAATTTGATATTAATCTTCAACTCTCTAATACATCAAAGATAAAATTTAATCTTCCTGCATTTAAACATTTCTCATTACTTCTACCCAGAAATATTATCAAATCATTTAACCTCTTTAATTAATCTAACTAGTAATTATGAAATAGACCAAATCTCATATATTAAAGTCAAAATAAGATTCTATTGACCAAGTCCAAAATATAAGTGAAAAGTAAATTGGATAGAAATTGACAAAATCTATTTTTTCTTCAGTTAAACTCATAATAAATGCAATATTTAAAGAGAATAATGAAAGTGATAGATAAATTGTAATAGAAGAATACCAGAAAAAAAAATTCATTAACACAAAACATAAGTAAAAAGAAGTCAAAAATTCAAAAATGATTCGAAATTTGAAACAAATTCCTAGTTCTGAGTGCCTGCCAAGAAGAACTACATAAATAAAGTTATTCTTTAGATTTCCAGGATTTTCTCGGAAAGCATTAGATAATGAGGAACAGACCATTTGTAATGTATTCAAATATCTTAAAGACGCAGTAGTCATACATAATCCGGAAAAAGAAATAAAGATAAATTCTATAATTTTCTCAAAGCCATAAATATAACACAAATAGTAAAATATTAACGACACCGAACATAAAACATAAACACAAATAACAGTAATATAATTAGAATACCTTTGATACAATTGAAAGAATGTTATGAAGATTTGATTTATGAAAAGGAATATAATGTCTAATGATTCAAAGTAAAATATTCCATGAATACTAAAAGCAAAAATTTGACTAAAAAATAAAAGATTTTCTAATATTTTAAAAGTCTCAAACCTACCAAATGATTTAAAAAAAATCATTATCCAGACAGATATTGTTAAAGTTAGTGTAGGATTTTTTTTTGTTAAGGAATAAAAGAATGCTATTAGGATCATCATGAAAATTGCAGAAATAGACTTTTTAATACGCAATAATGTTTCAGATGAAACTTTTTTGAAGATTTGTAGAACAATCGAAATAGGGTTTTTCATATTTATTACAGCTGATTAAATTTTATTAAGAATTATTCATTCTACAAGAGTCTTTAAAATTTTAATTAATTTCCTAATAATTAAGTATTCCTCGAATAATAACTTGATAATTATCTGAATTTGCTTTGTAAAACTTATATATTCAAATTTTTAGTTAAGTTTTATCTATTGAATATATATCATGTAGTTAATAAAGCTTTATTCTCATAATTTTATGAGGTTTAGAAATTAGAATCTTTTATAAAGTAAGGAATGATGCTACTTGAATACTAATTCTGATGAAACTATAAAGGGAATAAGAGAATCTTATTTTTACTTAATTTTTTTTTATGTGTCAGAATCTAGAGTTCAGAACCTGGCGAAGTTCAAAGAAATTAAGTTATAAATGCTTGTTGTGTTCTCAATATCTTTATCTAAAAGACCAGATGTCTGGCAATTCAAATTATCTCTTTAAAATCACAAGCTAATAAGCAAACCTTAATAAAAACTCTTCAATTCCAACTCTTTTTTATAGTTATCGCTCTTGTAAATCTTAAGGATTGAATCTTTTTCAAGAAAATTGCAGAATTAAAGAAAATGATCAGGTTTTAAATTTTTGTACTTTTTTAGTCTCACAAAAATCTAAAGTTTTAAGACTTGCACCTCTTTGTAGCTAGAATGCGATTTTACCAGATACTTAAGATAATAAAAAAAAACTCTTCTTAGCAAAACCTTATCCAGACCAGGATCCTCTCAGAAAAGGAAGAAAATTATTTTATTAGATTGTATTAAGTAAACAAAGTAGTAAAGTTCATTCATGATATTTTTAATTCTTTACAAAATTCATTTGAAGTAAGGCTTTGTCTGACAACTTAGGAATGAGAGACTTATCATTCAAGTAAGATTTTTAAATGTCCAAAGTAAATTTATCTCATAATTCTCAGTAATGATGCAAGAAATTCCTATAGTTTCCAAAAATAATTCATAGTAATCTCCACGAAATGCTCAGTAAAACTTCATCTATTGATAATTCAAGAATTTTTCGAGTAACTGGGCGATAATTCATCACTTAATCTTTAATAAATGAACTATTTCTGGCTATGGTTATGAAAATATCGATTTTTATAGGCTAGATATGATATCTGAAAAATATTTATGGTTAATTAAATTGAAAATTGTAAGAATATTGTAAATTGATTGATATATTTGGAAATTGGAAAGAAAACCTAGTGGAATCGGCGGTTCTCTTATTATCTCTGATTCATCATGATTACTTTGGAAATAAAAATTACAGGATTTGAAATTTGTAATAAGTTTAAGGAATTTATAAAGATTTCGAATTCTTTGCAAGTTAAAGTAGTCTTTAATAACCGATCAATCAAGAAGATGACACTTTAAGACCTAGTTAATAAGTCAAGTACTAAATGATTAATTATTAAAAGTTTTACCTGAATTATGCTGCACTGGATCCTAATATTTCTCGGACCAGTTATGATATCATTGAATTTCCTCAGGTATTTATTTTTAGAATGAACAAATCCTTCTAGTTTTGATTTTATCTTTTTAGTAAGTTATCAGAATTATAGGCACCTACCCATAGCCCTGAAACATATAAAATTACATTGAAGCATATAACTCGATAATTCATCTGAATTAGTTTCCTCGACCTATTCACTAAGAAGAAATATAAAATTTTATATATTTAAATTTATCATCTCTTATTTGAAAAATTCCACCCATATAAATCCTCATGGAATGATAAACTGTGTTCCTTATGTAAAGGTTGATTCTTGGGCCATTTTGTATTTGAAAGTGGATTTTCAAATAAGCATATTATATAAGGATAAATGATTCTGAGGTGCATATTTCGATACTGGAACTGAGAAAGTAGAATATGGGTTTTAATTTTCAAATATAAAATTAAATTGTACAAGTGATTTAAAAAAATCTAGCAATCAAGTGATTTCCTTAAAAAGGTAGAATTATTAAACAAGCTTAAATATTTTATTAGTGACGATGATAAGTGTTCTCGAAAATAATATCAAAATTCATATTTTTTATTCAGTCTTATTTTTTGATAGTTGAATTGATAAAAAAGTATCAGAAATTAAAATCATTAAATACTTTAGGCTCTTTAATAAATGATGTCGATAATATGAAATCAGTAAAATTTAGGCAGGTTTAATTCTATCAGAATGATTTAACTCATTAAATACAAGTATTTTATTAAAAAAATATAAAGTTGAAAGCCGCCTATCGCATATCTATCTAAATAAATAATAGTAGCAGATTATATTTAATTACCAAACTATCTGGTAAAGAATTATCATAGAAATAGTTTGTTTAAAGATTTATGTAAGATCTAATTCTAATTATTTCTTTATACTCAAGAGATATTACTCGTTCAACTTAATCTTAATTAAGGTAATGGGTATAGTGAAATGATAATAAAATCAAAGATTCACAACTCATTCTTAATTCCCTCTTGTTTTCCTTCAAACAAAGTTCTTTCAAACTATCATAACTTTTCCTCGTACTTGAATTCCTCAAATCCACTAAATGATATTTCGAGTCAAACTCTTTAAACATCAAAAAATTACAAAATTTAAAAAAATAAAACTGAACTCCATAATAAGATGTAATTTTCAATAGTTTTTCAAACCTATCAAAAACATAAACTTCCCAATTTGAGTCAAAAAACACAAAAACATTTGATGAGAACTTCCCTGATTGAATTTTATTGTTTAAGCTTAATAATCTTCTAGAAGATTTCAACTCAATCATTTTTGATTTATTTTCAGTCGAGAAACACATAAATTTCAGATCTTTTGAAACAGAAATAAAAGGAATTCCAGAATTTTCAAAGAAATATCTCATCTTAATTTGAAAATCTTTAAAACTAATTAAAAAAATATTACCACTCATTGTTCCACAGAAAATAAATGAATTCACAGTGCATACACTCATGATTCGAGAAAAGAACTGTATCGATTTTATATCTTTTAACAATTTTAAACAGAACAAGTAAAGCATATTGAAACTATAAACAACAAAATCAAATTTTAAAGACACACAAAAACTACTCTGATAAATTTTACTCAACTTTGTAGTTGTAAGAGTTTTAAAAGAATTGATATTTTTTAGTTCAATATGAGAATTAATTCCTCCAAAGTAAATATTATTTTCTGATATTATAGCACAAATAGCTACTTCTGCTAACCTGAACGACTTAATAACCCTTAAAAATTTAGAACACCAGATTTTTATAGACAAATCAATTGATGTTGTTGCAAACTTTAAACTCTTTTCACAAAAATCGATTGAGTCTACATATCCATGATGAGCGTTGGAATTACTCAACAATTTAAAAGTTTTTGAATTAATAAACTGAACCAGGCCATCTTCATGTCCAGTCATTAAAACATCAGACTTTTCACCCAAATAACTGCATTTAATATCACTCTTATATTTAACCTTTTTTAAAGGATTAGAACTTTTTACCTCAAAATTTTCAATACTTCCATCTTCACAAACAAAAATAAATTTTTCATATTTAAATGAAACAAATTTCACAGAAGATTTTAAATTTATTATATAGAGAAGAGAGGGATTGAAAGTATTCCAGATTCTTACTGTTTCATCATTTGACCCACTTACAAATATTTTAGAATTATTGAAGAATTTTAGGGAATTTACATAATGTTCATGGCCTTTGAATACAGTAATCAGTTTTTTTTTTTTAATATTCCATAAACATATTGAACTGTCCCAAGACCCTGATAATAAAAAATTTGATGAAGAATCAATTTCGAGAGAACTAATTGTTGACTTATGATAGGAGAGACAGGCTGTTTGTTGAAGTGTTTGGGGATTCCATAGTCTTAGTTTTGAATCGATTCCTCCGCTTATTAGAAGAAGTTTATCTGAGGTTAGGTATAACCGATAAATAAGAAAAAATTGATATGTGATTTATATTTTTGTTTTAGGTATTTAGTCATTGTTATTTCTTTAAGTAGTGGTTTATTTAAGATACTCATTATCTTATTATGGAAAATTGATTGAGAATTTTTATTGCTTGTTGATAATTGATTTCGAAAGTCTTTTAAATTAGTATTTTTATTGGTTTTTATATTAATTTGTAAATACTGATCTGTTTTAAAGTTATATTGAAATAAGAACTGCTTTAGAGATAAGAAATATCTGCTTGATTTTTCTATGCCCAACTTTAATATTTTACATGATATAAGTAAGGACTTTTCAACTTTTTTTAGTTGTTTTTTTTCTTTATCTTTTACTATTACATGATTTGCAGGTATATTCAAATGTTTTTTTAGATCTTTAGCTGATATAATATCTTTTTGACACTGGCACTTATATTTCTTATAATCTGACGTCAGAATTTCCATTTATTATTTATGTCTATATAATATACTTAAATATAGACTTAATTTAAAGTTTATAGGTTTATAAGATATTAATTTCTTTGTATAAATGATTTTATTTAGTAAAAATTACAGAATATGAAGAGATAGTTAATAAATGAATAATTTGAATACGTAAAGAGTTATCAAATTATATTTTTAGGGAATTTTTAACATCTTCTTCAGTGTGAAGCTTAAAAAGTATATCTTGAGTTAAATTTCAAGCAATTATAAATAAAATGATTCTAATTCAGACTTTAACATATTAGAACTCTTGATTCGAAAAACTTAAAATATTCATAGATCAACTTGAGTATTCGAAAGTGTAAATATTAAGAATTGCTAATGATTAAATTATAATTCAATTCCTGGTATAGTTCAAGAACCGCCGATTCAGACATTAAATTTTAAATGAAATTCAAGCTTTATAAAGATTTTTAATCTATAGCAATAAAAATACATGGTAATATAAATTAAAACTATTTTTTTACTTGACTCATTATAATATTTAAAAATAATTAATCTAAACGAACTAGTAAAATAGTTCAACTAAACACAAAAGACTTTACTTAATGCAACTTGATTTCTTTATAAAGATTATCCCATTATAGATAAATTGATTATTTTACTTAAGATTTTCGATAAATTATTAAACAATAAAAATCAGCAGAAAAATCATCATACTATCGAGTTAAACCTGCTGAATGGAAACCGATTCTTTTATTAAAACTGGCAAAGTGTATATGGTTGAATAATAAGAATTATTTCTATTAAAAAATTAGCTAATGTAGATGTAATTGATTCTATCAGTTGAATGTTTGAAAAAGTGATGACATCATGGATGATGTAAAGAAATGTCGAATGTTGTCTATTTGAGTCTCTAAAGATAGACGATACTTACAGTCTATATCACTTAAAGGCTTGAACATTTCATTGAGATCAACAGTTAAAGTCTTATGACCACACTCAGTATGAAGCATGAATATTTCATAAATTTTGTGAAGGTAGAGGCTAGTTATTATCTACCTGCTCTGTTTGGACCATCAATTTTTATGATCTGAATCAAGGACTTGTGGCAATTACAATAAATATCCACAGAAGAATTACTTTGACGCAGGATAATACATTAATGATATTCAATTTTCATAGTTATAAGGTTGAAAAAAGCTTCATCTCTAATGGGGATACTAAGAAATCGATGAAGATTTAGTAATTATTTGTTTTATAAAGATTGAAAAAGTTTTCTCTTGAAAAAAGTTGACTAGTAGAGTACTATTAAAGAAAGTAGTTTTTACATAAATTAAAAATATGTATTTAGTTTATTGAATTTCTATTGAAAAATTCAGAAAAATTTAGACATTTCTTGGAAATTTTCGTTATTTAATCAAAACACAAGATCATTTTGCTGAAGTATTTCAACTACTTGTTTAGTTTTCTGTTTATAATTTTTTGTAATTGTTTTCAGGTCTTTATAATTAAAATAGTTGCACTTTGATTAATTTAATAAAATTAATAGAGAGAAGGGAAAAAAGGAACTCTTTATAGATATTAAAAAATAATAATAGGGTTTTAAACAAGGCACTGAAAGTTTGAAATATTTAGATTAGAAAAAAATATTAACTATGATCGCATACCAATGGTTATTCTTTATTTAAAATTGACTATTTTCAAGATAGCTACTTAAAGAGCATCCTGCGATAAGAATAAGACAGTTCAAGCAAGTATCATATTAATGAAAAAATCATAAAATTATCAGGCTACTTCATAAAGTATCCAATATTCCTTGATTTATTGTAAGAAAAATTGTGAATTGTGCTTATGATTCTGATTGATTCAAATATATAAAAAAAATCGATAAATAAACTCATAAATTTAAGTTGAAAATTGAATTTGTTAAATAATTATAACTAATTCCTTAGATTGATTGAATAAACATCATTTATTCACAGTTATACTTCACAAGAAAATATTTTAATCTAATTAAAAAATCTTATTTTGAAACAGTTCCTCTTAAATTAAACTCTTTTGATGAAAGCCAAATCTTTAAAATAAATTAATTTTATGAATATCCAGAAAATGATAATTAAAACTGTTTTAATTGTAAGTAGGATATATGAGGGTTTTAGATAATGACTTGGTTGAAATAATGCAGTCGAGTTTGAAATGAAGTTTATTAGAAAAAGCTCTATACATTATAACAAAAAATAGTGTGAATTAAATACTTATCTATCAAATAATTAATAATCGATTTCTGATCAATGAACCTATTATTTCAACCCTGAACCAATGTAAAATAAATCATTTTAAGTATAGAGATTGAAATTAGAAGTCTCATCAGTCCTAACATAAACAAAAATACACATCATTCCAGTCAAAACTATAATTCACCCTCTACCAAAAACTAATCCAAAAGACCAACTCTATACCTTCCTAGATTCAAATCATCCAAACCACATAATCCACTAACTAAAATATCTATCCATTCAAAAAACTTATTCTAAGTAATAAAATCATCTAATATCCCAATAATTTAAATCTCAACCCTAAAAAATCTAACCATTTCTGATAAAACCTCTTCCTATAAACAAATGTTATTCCTTTCATTATCTCTATCAATCCTCTCCGCATTTTCTCTTGATTGCTCAACTCTACCTTCCCAAGTCGTTCAATTTGACTTCTTCAGCGATATTGATGACTGGGTTGTCGGAAATTTAAACCCGAACGGTGCTTTTGGAGTTCCAGCAATGAACAAATACGTCAGAGATGCCGACCCCTACGGTTTGAGTATTTGGGAATCCGCTACTCCTTATAACAGGGCGCAAGATTTGACCTGTTACATTGGGAAAGACTTTTACATTCCTGGTACACCAACTTGGGCTGAAATTAGACTAAAGGCTGATAATCTAGGATTTGCTAGAATTAATGGAATTGATTTGAATTGCAATATTCCTGACTATCTTACAATCAAAACTTGTACTGTGACTCAAGCTATTAGGCCGGGACTCAATAATCTTAATATTACTGTTGTTAACTCGAAAGGAGATGAACATAACTATGGTGGAGTCAATTATAGACTATCTGTTAGAACTTCGGTGAAAGATATTGAACCTGCACCTTAAGTTTACTTATTGATTATAGTTTGAATGTGAGTTTTTAGATATTTAAAAAGGTGAATTTTTAGGGATTTTGTGTGAAATTTTCAGTCATTTATCGTGACTTGTTGAGTCAAGGAATATGAATTTCAAAGCACATAAAGATTTTCTATACTGATCAAAATTGAGCTTATATATGAATCTAAATTAGAAATTTTACGAAAAAACCATCCTTTATTTCAAAGCTTTTTGAATATATCTGATTTACTGTCTTATCATAGTAATTATATTTAAAATTATTCTTTTCTTATCTAAATTAAATCAATTACTTCAATCTATTCATCCTCAATTCCAACAACATTCACCCTATTATATTATTTACAATGTCTGACATCTTCAGAGTTGAATACTTTTGCATCCTTCATAATTTTAGATTCTCTGAAAGTCAAGTTCTAAAACATATAAAAACCAATTCTCATCACTCGATCATAAAAATCTATCAATTTAAAAGAAGCTCTAAAAAAGATTATTTCCATAAAAAATTAGAATCAAGTATAAAATACCTTCAAACCATAAGAACCAAAAACAAGTCAAAATTTGAAAAATATTCCAATGAAAAACCTAAAAACTTACATATCATTGAAAAAATTTATCAAAATGTAGAAAATTTTATTGAAAAAAAGCTAAAAATTTTTAAGAATATCGAAAAAATGAGTTTTTATTTTGAGTCAGCAGCACTCGAAATAAAAAAAATTATGAATGAAAAACTTTTTGTCAATCTGGACTATGAAAATTTTAAGAATATTGAACCTTTAGAGTTCCAGGTAAAAGACTTCACGAATTATAAAGTAAGAAAAAGTTTATGTTTAAAAAAACTTAGATCGAAGATGGTGACTACCCCATCATGTGCAGTATTTTACAAAAACTACTCAAATCTGATAATCGGTTATTTTGATTCAACAATTAGGTGTCTAAACATAAAAAATCAAACTTTTATCTTTACTTTAACTCTCCACTTCGCAAAAATAACAACACTTACTGTTTATCAACCTTCTGAAAGCACCCAGGGTTCATCATCAAAATTGGTTTATTATCTAATTTCTTGCTCAGAAGATAAAAGGATCATAATTTGGGATCTGGGATTGAAAAAATGTTTGAAAATACTAAAAAATCATAAATATCCCATCGAAACATCTGATATAAACTCTTTAAGAACTCTTTTCATAACTTCTGATGGTTCATGGGAAATTCTGTTGTGGAGCTTAAGTGACTGGAAATGTCTGAGGACTATACCTCATCAATCATCTTATCTAAAAGAAGTAAAATTCATTTCAAACGAGGACCTATTATTTTGTTATATAGAAAAAAATCTTAACTACTCAACTAATAATACCATATTTATCCTCAAGTCCAAAGAAACCGACCCTCAAATATTCCACCCGTCCATAGTCCTAGAGTACCAAAATCAAATACAATTTTTAGAAGTATCAAACTGCAGATCTTTTATAGTATATCTAATCTCAGACCAAGGAGGCTATTGCATCAAAAAATTCACAATAAATAACAGAAACAAAGAAACAATTCACGAAATGCCCAACGATCAATTCATATGTATAAAATTAGATAATTCAAACAAGTTTCTTTTAGCCTTTCGACAATTTAACGCACTAGTTTTAAATCTCGAAACAAGAAAATTCACTGACATTCAAACCACCTATCAAATCCAAATCGCCTTAACAACTAAAAATGAAGGAGAATTTTATCTAATAAATCGTAGACACTACTTAAACTTGCTAGATCTCAACCACTCAAATAAAAAAATTCTTCCAATAAAAATCTGTAAATTTTACAATTTTGAATCTTACCAAATAGACCAAAAACGAGGTCTAGTCCATTTACTAGATGGCTTTGATTATTTATTTTATGATGTGAGAAAAAACGTTATTTCAAAAAAAATCACAGGAAAATTTTTTACTTGCATAACTTTTAACCCTTTGAATGGAGACTTGATTTTAGCTAGTTCAATTGGAGAGGTGTTTTTAATAAAATTTCAAGATAATGAGGATTTCTTCGAAAAATTAACATCCACTTTGAATGAAGATATGAGACTAGTCAGTCCAAATGATGAGGTGGTTTCAGAAGAATATCAGGGAAATAGTATTGTCTTTGAAAAAATAATCTCGTATAATGATTTGCTTGAAGACTTAAAAAAAATGAAAAATTTTAAATATAGTAGTCCTCTTTGTAGTGAACATACAGGGTTTTCTAATGTTTCAGTAATGAAAGTCTCTGATAGTGGACTCTTTCTTGTTATTGGTTTCTTTGCTAAACTTGAAGTTGTTTTTGAGGTAAAAACTATGAAAACTTTATGCTTTTTTTGGAGATATCAACTATTTCAGTCTCGATTTTATCAGTTTTATGAAAAGAAAGGATTATTGTTATCTGCTTCTTCATTTATGTGGGTTATTTATGATTTAAATACAAAGAAAAGTATTTATCAATATGAATCTCATGAAAGATATAGTAAGGTGAGATTTAGCTTTGATCATGAACACATTTTTTGTTTTAATGAATTTGAAAACCTTTCAATATTTACCCTTTACGGTGAAGAGGTTTCTAAAAATAAGTTTTCTTCAGAAGAAATTCAAAAGTTCTTGACAAAAACAGAAAGTTTTAAATAGTTTAAATGTTTAAAGATATTTTCCCTATAATAAACCAATTCAAATCTCAAATTTCAATCAAAAAGAAACTATTTTCTTATAAATTATTTTTTCTAAACTAATAAAAATCTAAATTCTTTTCATTAAATCCTATTCCAATAAATATACCAACAATTAATAACTTCAAAGCAAAACTAAATTCCAAATAAAAAATAACTATTAATAACTTCAAAGCAAAACTAAGTTCCAAATAAAAAATAACAACTTCAAATAATTCCATAAACTAAAATCCCTACTAAATTCCCTATTTTTGTACTATTATTAATCTCGAAATATCAAAATTGCAATTCGGACACCTCTGCCCACGGACAGGAATAAGTCTATGTTGATTTAAGCATTCAAGACAAAATATATGTCTGCAAGGCATTTTACAAGTTAAAGAGTCAACAGAAAACCCAGCCAAGCAAATAGAGCAGATAGACTCTCCAAGAAAATTACCAATAAACCTAAACTCAACAGGGCGAATTTCGTTATCATTGCGAGGATTATTCTGAGCAGGGACATTTGCAGGGGGAGGAGGGTTATTTGGTGGAGGATTATTTAACTGAACTCGAAGATTGTTTCCTGGACCTGCTCCTTGGTTAACCACACCTGCTGCATTAGGAAATAGTCTAAAAGGGTCTTCAGGCTCAGGGTGGTATCGAGGTGGTGGGCGAGGGTTAGGCAGATTGATTTGATTACTTGGATACCTGTTAACACCCTCCAGATCCCTTCCAACACCTTGATGCCTGTTTTGATTACCATTTCCTCCCCCAGAACCTGGAATGATTTCAGAATTTTCTTTTCTACAAAATTTTTTCTTATAACCCCAAAAACCAATAATTATCGCTCTAAATAAAACTCACATGAAAAAAACGACAATAAAAACAACAATAACAACAATAATAATAATAATATTTTTCTCTGAAAGTTTTTCACTTTCTTTACTTTTTTTACTTTCCTCTTCACCATCAATAGCACCACAACATTTTTCAGAGCATCCTGATTCACAACTATCGATTTTTCCGCATAGTTCCCAACACCCTGAACTGACCCATTTTTTGCATTGATCAGTGCAATTCTGTTGATAACCAAGAGTCAGTCCTTCATAGCTGCATCCAGGACAACAAAATTTTTCCTCATCACAGTTTTCAAAGCATTTCCCCTGACACTCCTTCGGACACAGGCCTTGTGAGAAGGCGATGTTGGGGCAGCCCTCTGCACATCTTCTTTCTTCACATTTTTCCAGACAGTCCTCTGAGCATTGCTCTGAACAGTACCCTGATTCCCAGTCTTTGTATTTACACCCAGCACTGCACCAAAGGTCGGAATCGCAGAGTTCAAAACAAAAGGAACATTCAAAAGGACAGTCACTGTCTTTCGCTAGGTCTTGGCAGGTTTCGCAGTTTTCAAGAGACCTTTTGAAGTAAGAAGGTTGGAATGAACTTTGAGAAGAGGGTGTTGATGAACTTGCTTCTACTAATGATGAGATTTTCATGAGTTTCAAGATGAGATATGTGGAAAGTCTTGGAGAAGGTAAAGTTGATTGGGGAAAATGGTTTAATAGGAAAAGAGATGAAAAGTAGGATAATTGGTTTGATGATTGAAAGGGTTCTAAGAAGTGAAATAGGTTTTTTAGTAGATTTGAGGATTTTGAATCAGCGGGTTTTTGGAAGGTTGAGAAGGGAGGACTTGAATTCTGGAAATTCTTTTTGGGGGGCTTGGAAAAGTAACGGGTTTTCAGGAATGAATTTTTTAGGGAATTGATTTTAGGGTTTTCTGATGTGTCTCTTAATGAAAGAGAGAAGTTTAATTCGAGGGAATTGGAAGAATAAATTGAGGGTTCGATTTGCTTTGAGGAATTTTTGGCAAATAAGAAAATTTTTTGGTTAAGAGAATTTTTTTCGCCTAGATGATGCTTGAAAAAAGATAGAGTCTTTAAATTGAAAGATTGGGTTAACTCTGGAGAGATTTTAACTGAGTCAAGAGGAAAGATCTGAATTGAATTAAAATAAAATCGATTTTCTTTGGGATTATTCCAGGGAACTGATGAAAATATCGGGAATTGACTTGAGAGCAGAAAAATTTTCACATTTTTTTTATAGTTGTTTAAGATCACTGACTTTAATTCTTGGCTTTGAATTGATATTGACAGAGACTCTGGTGAGGCTATAGAGAAAATTTGAAGTTTTTTATCAGAGAGATTACTTTTGATTTTGAAAGATTCTCTAGATATTTGAAGAAAATCACCGGAAATGAACTGATGTGGAAGAATTTCGAATGTTTTACGGAATAAATCGATTTTTAATGATCCTGGTGAAGTCGAATTAGAAATAATTGAATCAGCTAACAGTTCTTGAAAAAGAGGGAAAATATAGAATAAAAGAAACCTCATTTTTATATACTTGAATACATAGAGTTTCTTATTAAGATTAATTTGGATATTGAGTTATAGTTGAACAGTTGAAAAATTATGAAGATTTATAATTTTTTTAAGATTAAATTTTTGTAAAGTTACCGATTTTGTATATTTTCACAGGGTAGTTTATAGATCATTTATAAGTTTGAAACTTTAGTAATTACAATTTATAAAATTTAAAGGGTTTGAGTTTTATCATATTCTTTATGTTTAAATTATGCAGATACTTTTAACTCTTGATAAAAATAATATAAGGGTAATATTTTAAGTGATGGCTAATCGTAGTTTTCCAATTATAACAGATGCAATTTTTTAGATTTTTTCATGGTTTGATCATCTTTTGGTTAATTTAATCAAACACATATTTTGAAAACTCATATTTTATAAAACTTACATAAATTGTTAAACCTCGAGTCAAAGTAACCTTCAAACCCAAGATCATGATACTAATCTGAAAAAAAAGGATTAAACTATATCTCTTAAACTTAAAAAATTCATCATCTTGACATAAAATCACCTACATTAACCAAATATTTCACAATAAACTCCTAAAATATTTCTATTCCCAACATTAATCCGAAAATAAAAAAAACTCAACTTAAATGATAAATAACTAAAATCCCTTCATCATCTAAACAATCAGTTTACCTAAAACAACTTTATTTTCTTATCAATCTAAAACCATTAATTTCTACTCCAAATAAAATCCATGCAAAAGTTTCCCTTGTTTAACGGTAAACGAGTATCCGAAATTCTCTCAATTCCATTGAAATCACGAAGTGATTTCGAAACATTAGAACTTCTCGAGTTGACTTATGAAATCAATTTTTTTTCAAAACTAAGAGCGAAGTATTCAGACACCCTTCATCAAAAGTGCAGCAAGTACCTTGTTTTAGAAAGATTTAGCAAAAATCAGCATATTTACCAGAAAGGCGACGCAGGTTTGAAGTACTACATCTTGTTAGAAGGAGAGGTTTCCCTTGTTAAAACTTTGGAAAAACCAAGGAATGACCCTGAAAGTTCCAGTTCTTCTTCTGAAGAGTTAGATGAAGACTACGGGTTAAACAATCATAAAACTCGATTTCGTGCTTTTGACATAAATTCTGATATTTTGTTTGAATTGGCGAAAAACAGTCAACATGAAGAGAATAAAGATTTTGATTTTCCTGTCATTTCGAAAGATATTTTGGAAAGGGAAAGTCAGGAACTTATTGAGTTTATTATGAAGGTGGAAGGGAATGAAGAGGGAAAACAGGTTAGAATTGTTAAAGCTGGAGAGGACTTTGGACAAGAAGCTTTTTTTCCTAATAGAGATCGAAGGTTGAATGCGGTTGCTAGAAGTCATGTTGAGGTGGCTTCTTTGCATAAGATTATCTTCAAAAAGATAGTCCATGAAATAGCAAACGATCGAGGTCTAGAAATGATCCTTTTTCTCCAAAAAACCCAAGTTTTCTCCAAATGGGTAAAAAGTGACCTTTCCAAGATCCTTCATCTCTTTAAATTCAAAATCTGGTTTAAAGGCCAACACCTATACAAAGAAGGTGACGCCCCTTCCCACGTGTACTTCATCACATCAGGTACCTTCGCAATCCGAAAGAACTGCAACAGACCATTGACTCAACAAAGCCAATTCGGCAACAATCTCCGTCAGTTCTCAAGTCGTAACAAAAAACGACTGATAAAACTCGATTTAGTCATTAAAGGCGAGCGTGAAATTCTTGGAGCTGATGAAATTTTCAATCAAAACTCAATTCATTCTTTTTCTTGCATTTGCAACTCGGCTTCTGCCGAGACTTATGAGATAAAAAAAGAAGATTTTTTAAAAGTTATCAGAAATGAGACGAATGATGAGTGGCTTAATGTTTTGAAGACGAATAATGAGTGGCTTAAGACTCGTTCTGAGACTTTAGAAGAAAATCATGGAATTTTTAAAATACTTGAAATTCGAGTGAATCAGGGAAATAAAAAGAAAAAGGTGGAAGGAAGTTATTTTAAGGTCAGTCAGAAGGTGGTTAAAAATGAGGAAAAAAGAAGACTTTCTTTAGATGTCACTCATGAAAATTTTACTGTTAGAAAGTCTTTTAACAAGAGAATTCTTTGGAATAGTTTTGATGCTCCTAATATTCATGTGGCTTCTGTCAAGAAAAATAACCCTAGACTGGCTCCTGTTAGTTTTTTGTTGAAATTTAGGGAAAAGGTGATGAAGGATAGATGATTTCAGGTAGTGGGTTAGATGAGCTCAAGTACTTTAATTTAGATAAAACTTTATTGTAGAAATTTTATTTGGTATATTAACAATTAAGATTATACAAGTAAATCATTATTATTGCATATCATTTAATTTCATTAGTAAAATCTCCTATGAAAAATTATAAAGTCATTGAAAACTTAGGGATATTTTTATTATAAATCAAGCTAAAATAGTAACTAATGAAAGAACAGGTAGACTGCAATTTTAACAGTCAAGGATTATAAATAATAGATCATTGAATATGATATTTTTTGAGTTGGTTGATTATTTGGATAGATAATACTCATATCTCTTACTTTTCAATGCTCTATTACATTTACGGTAGATCAGAAGAAACTTTTGTTAGTTTTAAACTCCTAGTAACTCTTCAAACAAGAATTTAACAATATTTAATGATAAATATACTTAAAGAATAAAAACACTAATTTTCTTAGATTCATATAGCGATTAGTCAAGTATTTTCAGTGAAATTTCAACTGAATTTTACAAGTATTTAAATCTTAAATAAAATTCTTAATCACACAGAATGTCTTCATTCAAAAGAGTTATGAAGTAAGTTATGCAATTGATAATTATATTCTAATGATTAAATTGCACTTATAACAAAAAGGATTATTTTAAAGGGCTTTTGACAGGTGAATTTGTATTATACTTAAATTAAATTCGAATTGTGTGATTATTTTTCTTTCAAAATTATTTGAATCCTCTCGTGATCAGCTGAAATCTTAAGAAGATATGAAAGCTAAACGCTTTCATTGAAGATCTTCAGCCCAGAATAAACTTTGAATAAATAAATAGTAAAAATTTACTAATTCGATTTGATATAAGTTGTACTCAGACAATCATATCAAAAACCTCTCCCACAACAACTCAAAATCTCATCTAAAATCCTAAATCTCTACCCAAAACCCCTCCAAAACCCCTAAAACTCCAATCCCCTAAAACCCTCTTAACCCTCTTAAACCAAAAAATAAACCCCTCAATAAAAAATTCCAATCCCATATTAAATCCTAAAAAAAAGATGCCTAATAAATGAAAACTGAAACCATTTTGTTGTCTGAAGAGGGTCGCAGCTCTTTGTTACACGGCGTGGGACTTTGGGTGATTGGCGGCTTGTAAGGGTCAATGGAGGGGTTCACCTACAGGGCACGTCGAGAGTCTGTCCTCACCATAACAGGGGTCATGGGTGTGGGTACCTGAAAGGGTGCCTTCGCTTGTGTTAAAGTGGGGGGGAACGCTTGAGGCTGGAAACAGAGCAGAGACAACTCCCCGTCCTTGTCTGTGGAAGGATCGCAGATTTGAGTGCTCTGGAACTACCGCCTTGGTACCTGCGGGTCCACAAGAGCCTTTTATTTTTTTTTTTTCAGATTATCGCTTTCGAGCTGCCAGTCATCCATTCTTTTAACTATTAACTAAAATCTAAAATTTAATACTCATGCATAAATCACATTTGTTTTTTCCAGTTACTGGGTTCTTTCCACATAAATCGCATTGTTGAAAGTCATGACACAATATCTCCTCATCTTTTTGATTTTCAACTTCTTCAGAGATTTTCAAACAATTGAAAAAAATCAGGTTTTCATCTTTATCCTGAGAACATTTTTTACAACTAAAACTTTTCAAGCAATCAAAGCAAAACATATGAAAATTAAGACAAAAACATTGTCGAGTATTTTTCGCACAACTTCCACACTTTTTTTTTTCAATGATATTCAAAGATTTCTTTAAATTTTCTACACTTGTCTGAAACCCTGAAAAAGAACTATCGATAGTCCAGTCGAAATTCATATTAAAAGGCTTTAAAAATATTCTTTCTTTTGAGTTTTCAACAATAAATAGCGAAAAAGGGCTATTTTCAATGCAGTAAAATTTGACTTTATCTGGACTTTCTATTTTCTTCACAAAAATGTTGATTTGAAGGATCTGTGACAATTCCAAATACTCAAAATTTTTATTGTGCCTGTTTTTCACATGAAATTTGATGTAATTCTGCAAAAATGCCAAACTTTCTTCTTTATCAATTTTATTTTCCATTTCATTCACAATTTGCGGGTACATCCGCTGATAAAAAAGCATCAAAGCATTTAAAAACAACTGAGAATCACAATTTCTAAAACAATGAATCAAGTACTGAATGCCATGTTCCATCATTTTCATCGAAGAACTCTTAAAATACAATTCAAAGCACTCAAGCCTCAACTTCCTGGCAGTCTCTTCATTGACCAATCTTCCAATTTCCACAAACCACGCAACTGTTGGCAGAGCATTTTCATCAAATTCCATTTTATCTATAAACTAACTAATGTCTTTTAAAAATGATTTTTTCCAAAGACATCACCGGAGACTCCAAACAAAGAGTAGTCAAAGTAGCGACGAACACTGAAATCACAACAGTATTCGGAAAGTAATAAAGCAATGTGAAGATTTCCAAGTAATGCGAAGAGGACCTGTTGAACCCTCCTAAAATGATGACCATTGGGTGGAACAAGTAGAAACTAAAGCTGATCTTAGAAGCAATCGCGAAGTACTTACTTGACAGAAACCTGTAAAGCACTCCGCCATGTCCCATCAGAAGTGGCACTAAAAGCACAACGACTGCAAAGGCATAAATGATATGTTCAGTAGAAATAAAAACAGCTTTCATAAATGTCGGCCAATGGTCTACTCCTTCATTGTCGAAGTTATACGGCACGAAACTCATTCCTAATATTACAGTCAATCCAAAGACATAAGCAACTATTCGCCATTTCGGGTTTTCTGCCCAAGACACTAGTTTTATCTCTAATCTCGATAGTCTTGACAACGGCTTCTTTGGCAACAAAGAAGCTTCTCCGGATAGTTCGGATAACTCGATGTGCTCTGATGATTTGTTTGTTTTCGCGTCGACTGCTGTGCGGAAAACGAAGCCGAATATCATTCCGATCGCGTATGAACCGACTCTTGTGTATGGCTTTTGGTAGGAGTGGATAAATTGGCTTCGGTCCATCAGACCGTGAACGATTCCTGGGTTGTAGTCTCGGGTGTAGGCCTGCGTGAATAATGTCGTGAAACTTGTCATTACTAGACCCAGAAGTAAACCGTAACCAAGTTTTTTGTTTTTGTAGAATAGTAGAAGAATTATGGGGGAAAATAGGTAAAATTGGATGTCGTTTGCGACGTACCATGACCAACCCATGCACCCATAATTATCAGTAGGGAAAAAGTTATTCAAAAAGACAAGGTTGGACCACCAGTCTTCACAGCTTTCCTCATACTTCATCCACATAGTAGGCCACACAGATCCAGAGCCCAAATAATCAAACAAATTAACAAAGATCATAAAAATAAAAAAGTAAATCGGGCAAATCCTAATAAGTCTATGAACAACATACATAACCCAGTTCATTTTCCCTCTCCTTTTTTCCATTTCCTTAATACTCAAAAACGCTACCAAAAACCCTCCAATGACAAAAAAAACGTCAACAATATACAAAGCAGTAAACGTCACATGCATCCAAAAGTTCTTCAAAATACTCAAAGCCTCAATGGGGTTCGGCGAAGGTACCTGCAAGGAGTACCCCACCTGATGTCCAAGCGAGATATAAACCATTCCCAGTACTTTAAAACCATTAAAAACCTGCATCGAGTCAGAATTTTCTGGAAAAGTGATAAGTTTATCAAAATTCGCAGTAATCGAAAAGCAAACAGCGAAGGCTTTCCACCCTCGAAGTCCTTTTTCAGGTTTTTTCGACCTATCAAGAAGAGTTCCTACAATCACGACGCCAAGTAGTAAGAAAATTAATATCAATGACGCGATTCCACCTCCGGATAATGACCGATTGTTGTACTTGTGAACGTCGGTTACTTTCACTGAATTTGATTTAAGCAGAGAGGATGAAGCTGGGTAGTTATCGACTAAAAAATCTTGTAACGATGATATTTTTGACTCGTAGTCTTCGGCCTTGCACGATGAAGGCCCGCATAGGCCGAGGTTTAGAGTGAACTGAGGGAATTTTACACTCATTACGACGTACCTGGTATTATCGAGTTTTTCACAGGCGACTTGGTCGCCGAAGTCATTTATATCCCGACCGGAATGATACACCATCTTCAACAAGTCTTTCTTGTCATCTTTGGAAAGTTCTTGAAAAGATTCAAGACATTTAGAAAGTTCAGAACTTGATATGATCAGAAGAAGAGACCAAAGAATTGGTTTGAAGAGAACCATTTATATTACTTTCATTAGATTTAGATATGTTCAACACTTTCTATTAACTTTTTCCATTTCAGGATTTTAAACAACACCTTTAAACTTTTTCCATTTCAGGACTTTTCATCAACACCTTTAAACTTTTTCTGTTTCATCACTTTTCACCAAAAATTTAACGAAAATTCTCGAACTATTCATTTTTGACCTTTCACAAAAAGCGAAACCTCATAAATCTCCTTCTTTTATCATGGAACCGTCAGAAAGTGACACCCTGGTCCTGACCTTAAACCGAAAAGCGATGGACCATTTAAGGAACGAGGACTTCAAGTCAAGTCTTTTCTTCCTTCAAAAAGCTGAGTCACTGATCAACTCAGTTCAACTCGAAAACCGGAAAAAACTTTACGGACTGACTTTAAACAACTTCGGGTGTTACTACAAAAGAACCAACAAGTTGCCAGTCGCTTTGAATTTCTTGAAAAAAGCTCTGGAAGTGCAAAGTCAGCCTCCAGTTGACTTGAATAACTTAGCAGGGACTCATCTCAACATCTGTGCAATTCTTTCTAACATGAACGAGCACTCAAAAGCTTTAGCTCATTCTTTAAAAGCTCTAAATCTGTTAAAATCTCGAGTGATTGATGACGGGTCACTTTTGACAGCTTACGTCGCTGCTCATCATAATGCAGGAGTTGAATATGAACACTTGAATCAGTCCTCAGAAGCTGAGAATATCTTTCGTAAAGGATTCAAAATCGCTTCGGACCAGCTTGGCGCTGGTCATCCTTTGACGGAAAGTCTTAAAATGTCCATCGTTAACTTGATTCGTCCAGTTCAAGTCAAGGAAAGATTTGATAGAAAAACTTGCTTTTCTAGAGGAAGTCCTACTGGTAATAAATCGAAGACTTTACTTATCAGGAGGAATAAAAGTGCAAGTAAAAATCAGAAATTTCATCATCTTCAGATGGTTAGAAATGAAAATCTTAGGTTTTTAACTGGGGATAGACTTCAGCCTATGTTTAGAAAAGATGAAGTTGAATGGAAAGAGGTGAATCGAAGAAAGGTTTTTAATTCTTCGGTTTTGGTTAAGGAGGATCAGGTGGAAAAAGAGGAAGAGGAAAGTGAGGGACTGGATATTGAAAATGAAGTTAAGGTATTTTTGGAGAATATTCAGGGTGGTGAAAAAAATGAGATGGAATTTAAAAGTAAACATTTTGGGGTTAGTATTGCTACGCAGGTTGAAAGATTTGATAGCAATTTTTTTTTAAGTATGCAAGAAAAAGCAGCAATAATAATCCAGAAAAACATTCGCAGATATCTCGCAAAGCGTCACTTCCAACTATTAAAATACCAAAAAATGCTAAAAGAAGCTGAAAAGCAAGCAAAAGAGGCAAAAGCCAAGTTAAAAACCCTCCGAAAGCCAAAACCCCGTTTAATCCCACCAGTCCAAACCTCCTCATTTCCACTCAGCAACCCTTCAACGCTAGAGTCAATTCCAGTAGCTTACAAAGACAAACTTGACAGTCCCCAGCGTCAGTCAAGTACTCGAATGTCAAGAATTTACAACCGTCTAACAACAATAATCGAAGAAAACGACAGCATTTTATTCAAAGTGATAAAAATTCAAGCTCACTACCGTGGATGGAAACAACGAAGAGACTATTTGATAAAGCGAGGCTCAGCGATTTTAATTCAAAAGAACTTAAGAAGACATCAAGTCCAACGTCTTTACCTGAAAATCCGAGATGCCATCATCTTTATCCAAGCCTCTTGGAGACGATTTCTGCGTCGTCATCCTTTAAAGAAGTGTTTTTTCCACTCTTTAAGCCGAAAGAAAAAATATTAGATGTATTAATTTAGCCTTCATTGTGTAGAAGACTGGTTTTCATAGAAAGGATTAAAGTGTCGTTTTCCTCTTCACTTTCACTGCTGATGTAGTCTTTTATGCTGAATTGATCATGGGACTTCTGGTCAAGGTCAAGTTCTAAAGGCGTCTTTGGAATTGGTGACTGTTTTATTTCGTTTCTTTTTTCTAAGTCTTTCTTTTTCGCGTCGATTCCTAAACCTTTTAGTTTCGCTTCTAAAAAGATTATTGTTCGAATGTCACTTGCCATTAGAAGAGACTCTTCGAACATGTAGGCTGGACTGATTTTCACTGTTTCGATCAGGTATTGAAGGCACTCGTAACTTGAGGATGACTGGGATCTTCGAGCTCCTGCTAGACAGATGTGGATCGCGTTTTCTTTGTGAGAGTTGGTTACTTTGAAGTTTGAGGAACAGACCTCGTGAAGGAATTTTATCATTATGAAGTTACAGTTTCGGCAGGCTATTAGGGCACAGTTTTCTCCTGTCACTTCAGATTGAAAGTTGACATCAAGAGCCTTGGGCACATTCGAATGATTTTCCTTCTGAAAATAGTTAAAAATAGTAGAAATCAAAGAAATATTCCCCAATTCACAAGCCTTATGAACAGGAGTATAAATCTGAGGAGGAGCATCATGTGGAAGCGAGTCCTTCAAGTGTTCAATCGCAATTTGATTATCCATATAAATCGGTATAAACCTGGAAAGAATCTCAAAACAATTATTCTGAACAATCAAATCAAGAGTACTCATCCCACAATCAAAAAGCATTTTTTCCATAGCAATGATGCTAGGATGCAAACTTTCATAAATAAACGTAAAGACCTGGGGCTGGTTCTTCCAAATCGCATAAGAAAGACAATTCAAACTGATTTCCTTTGATTCCAACAAGACCTGATCAACGCCTCCTCCAAGTTTTTCCCATTGATTTACCAAAATTTTCAACTTCAAAAAAGACGCCACTTCAATCGCGTTGCGAATTTGAAGTTTAATACTTTCAATGTTGAGAGAACTTTGATTACTTGAACAGCAGCCCATTTTTCAATAATTGTTGAAAAAAGGCGAAAGTTTATTGTTATTAAAGTTCATGTCTAACAACCCTTTCATGACTCAGTCTCCGAAAAGACCTACTGTGAGGAAATCAGTGGAAAGAATAGAAAGACTCAGTAAGCCGAAAGTCAAGCTGAACACTGATGAAGATACTATTGGCCCTGCTGATTATTCTCCAAGTGAAGTGTTTTTATCGACTAAGGTCAGAAGTCCTTCTGTTTTAATTGGAAGGTCGGAAAGGTTTTTGAGGTCGAAGATTAGGGAAATGAGGAAAAGTGTTCAAAGACTTGCTGATGTTCAAGAGACTGGGCTTTATAATATCTCTGAAATCGTTAGTCCTCCGAAGTACTCTTTTAAGAGAACTGGACATGATTTAAAACTTGTCAATAATCCACAGTTCCCTGGAGTTGGGAAGTATTCTCCGACACTTGTTCATGCGAATTCATCGTTTTCTTTTAGGAAAGCTAAGAAGAACTTTAATTGGAAGAAGGGTATTGGATAAGTAGCTATTCTTGGAACTCTCAGATGAACTTTGAATGGTTTAGTTCAATTAATATATAGGATTAGATTAGTGTAATATTTGAGCTTTGTTCGGAGTGGCCGAACGAACATAAGGAATCAATTTTCGAGGATCTTCTAAAGCTTCTTTTGTAAACTCCTCAATGCTACCCTGAAGTTCCTGAATCCTAACATTGATTTCTGCGACTCTTTTAGAAAAATCGATATTTTCCCTGTTTTCCATATGTTTAGAGATATTTTTCAACACAATCGAGTAATTCTGTATTAAAAACTCATTTTTTTCCCTTTGCTCTTCAAGTGAGTTCATAACCTTGTTAATCCTTTTAAGTTTTTTCTGAGTAATCCTGACAGCAGCATTGAAATCCTTAATCAAACCAAGTCCAACAATTAAATCCTCAAAGTTCATAGCAAGATTTTCCTCAGTTCTTCTAACAACCTCCATTTTCTTCTGATAAAACCTTTTACAAACATTGAAATGTTGCTTCAAAAGTCTACCTTCTTCATTTTTCTGCTGAATTTCCGCTGAAACTTTCTGAAACCCTTCAAAAAACCTTCCCTTTTGACTAACTTTCTCCTTCGAAAAAAACAAAATATCCTGATTATAAAGTCCAGCTTGTTCATTCAACTCTTTTTTCCAATTTTCAATTTTTTTCAAAGTCATTTTTTGCTTGCTTCTGTTTTTCTCTTACAAATTCAGCTCTTCTGAAGCCTGGAGCGACGAAAGTCGCTCAAGTTCCTGAAGAATTTCTTTTAAAATCTGTTCTTCTTCTTTTTTGCTTGGCGATTTGTTGACTGAATAAAAATTACGGGTCCACTTTTGAAGAAGGTCTTCTTCGACGTTGGAAGTTGGAAGAAGGGAAAGTTTGAAGTTTGGCTCGATTTCGATTTCTGCTGAAAGTTCAAAGTCGGATGACTCGGGGTCTGGAGTTTTACTTGATTCTGAAAGCGACGGGGAAATTGGTGGAGCTTGAAGACCCTGGGCAACGGATTCGAAGGCTTCGACGACTTTTTCTAGGTTTAGAACTGGATGTTTGTTGAGATTTTCAAGAGGTTTTGGCATTTCTTCCTCAGATGAAGAATTTTCATCAGTTTTCAGGTTTTTTATTGTGTTGCGTCTTTCGAATACCTTGATGTTGATTTTTTCTGCACGGTCTTCGAAGTGGTCTTCAGGTTCTTCTAGGATTGATTCGAGGTCTGAGCTTTTTTTCATTATCTTGAATAAGAAAAAGTGAAAAATTGAAAAAATGGAAAAATGAAAAATTTATCGAAAAGACTTTTTCTTGAATAAGTTAAACATATGCAAGATTACTAAAAATACAATCCACCTTTTTTCGCTCGTCGTTTCTGGCAGTGAAAGGCTTGAGAGAACTGGGTCTGAAGCTTTCTCTGATGCTTGTTCCTCGCTTTTCGTCTTTGTTTTGAACTGAAATGTAAGGATTCGTGCTTCGATTTCGAACGTCCATCAACTTCTTCGGAGTGATTTGGGGCCGAACGAGGGTATCAGCGTATCGAATCCTTTTAAACTCATGGATTTTTTTTATTTCCTTGGCAAGTCCAGCGGGAAGAGAAGTTTCTTCAGCTGTGAAGTTGACTGAAGTCACTTCAGCGATGTTTACCTTTTTTGAGATTATTTTTTTCATTATTTTTTTGGATACTTCGATTGGTGGAAGTGAGGCTTCTTCTTTTTCTTCTAATTCGGAACCGGAGTCTGAAGAACTACTGGGAAAGTGAACGTTTTCAGACTTCATGATCTATTTGATGATTACATTCATCCACTCGTCTAGGTTTCTTTTTACATGCTTTTCGGTGCGGAAGGCCAGGTTTGAAAAACAGTCGTTGGGTGCTTTGTTGTTGCTTGTTGTTGACACGAAGGAAAGATGAGGAATCTCAAAATCAAACTCTTCAAATACCGGCAAATCTTCAGGGAACTTCAAAAAATGTTTTCCTTGTTTTTTGAAAAGTTTCGACTTACTCTGATCAAGCATCAACGAATACTCATTAATACTTCTCGCCAGTTTCTCACCCAATACAAATAAAGACTCAGGTGTGAATGGAAGAGTTTCACGTGAATTAGAGAAGTACCCATGATAAGACGTTTCAAGAGTATAACTATGATTTATCTGAAACTCGCTGCTCATCACTGCACGCGCTGCACGTTTTTTCGACTTGCTGATTCGAAACTTACAAGAATAAAACCTAAACATTTCCGTTCTTTCCGAAATAAGCCGAGGGATTATTTTGCTTTTATAATACATTGAATGATGAATCGGGAAATAAGGGCCATACAAAAAAGACCCTTTCTTAGAAAAATGCCCATGCATGTCAAAAAACATGAAAACCTTTCCTTTTTCCTGCAGTTTTTCCACAAGTTTCTTCAAAGAAACTATTTCCGGATGGTCTTCCTCACTAGGTTGTATATAAGTCCTGTTCAAATCATTTCCACTTAAGGAAGTTCTGCAGTTTCCAACAATGACTCCATCAGGGTTAAGCATGGGAACGATTTTAAAGATGAAGCTATTTCGCAAATTGACAGCTTCTGGGTGTTTACTCGCTAAAAACCGCAGAAAACCTTCCATGACCCACGAGCCGACAGTTTCAGCTGGGTGGATTCTTCCAATTGCAACAATTGTTTTTTTGTAATCACTGGGAATGTTCGGGTTGGTGACAGTGATCAGTGGAATGTCGATCAGTGACAAGCTTTTACATAAAGTTGAAGTCGTTATATAAGAGTTCTTTTCACCTTTAAGCAGGCGAAATATTTTCTGTAAACGGGAATAAGTGTAAGGAATTGAAGTAGCGAACCAGACCTTGTCATTCGCGTATTGAAAGAGGTAGGAAAAACTCAGTTGATAAAAAGGTTTCTTTAAATTGTGCCTGTTGAGTTTACTAAATGAAAACTGCACATTTTCGCCCCCCGGCTGCCACCCTGCGCTTTGACCGTTCCTGACTTCCTGGACACTGAAAACTCTCGGTTTCATGCCATTAGTGAACAAATTGCTATTGCGAGTGAAATTCACAATGTTGAACTTCACCAGTCTTCTCCCTTGCAAGCCTGAAACAGAGAAATAAAACCAGTGCATGTGTCCATCAGTGTTTGTATCAAGTCTCATATACAAGTCATACTCGTTCTTGTTAATCATCTCCACATGGTCCAGATTCCCACACTCAAACTTTGAGTCAAAAATTAAAACATCTTCTGAGAATGAAGGTTCAACTTGTGAAGGTTTTTTTCCTTTTTTTCTGAGATACGCTGTTATTGACGGTTGTGAAAAATCGAAAGGGTAACTGTCTTCTGAGACTGAAAAGACTGAATGGAACTCGAAAGAGTCTTCTGGCTTGTACCCTGAATAGACACAAGTCTTGCTGGAGGGGTAGTCGAAGTCAGAGTCGTAATACAGAGGGTACGGGTTTTTAATGTTCGGAGGTCGCCATCCAGTGAGCATGTCAGCTTCCAAGGAGTACCCTTTATTCACCAGCGGAAGCGCAGAGGGTAGTTGTCCAGACATACTAATCAATTAATCTTTGAATTTAACACCCTTCATATTATCCAACAATGAACTTCTCAAAAGAAACAGACTCCTTCTGCGCTGAAACTGAACCAGGCAAAGAGTCAGTCGCTTACACCCTCAACAGTCCGAGACTCAAGATGAGCTCGGCTGAGACCAGTCCTTACAAGTCTTTTTACTCAGCCTTTACACCAGTCAACGACTTTTCTCATAGATTTGTTGATACTGAAGATGTCTTCGACAGACTCGTCCTCGACACCAACCGTCGATACGGAAATAAAGAAAAACTCAGACTTTTCATCCGTCAGAAGGAAAACCAGGAAATCCGAAAGTTTTCTGAAAAAGAAGAAGTTTATCAAAGACTTTTCGCTGACACGCAGCAGAGAGTCGAACAAAAACATCTCAAGGAAAAGTTTCGAGAGCAGGAAACGGAAAACACGATAAAAAGCTTCAGGTCTGCGAAAACTTGCACAAAACAAGAAGCTGAAGCTGTTGTCAGACGACTTTTAAGTAAGAAAAACTTAGACTCTCCTAGAAAAATCATTGAACAAGAGTACCAGTTTAATAAACAACGAGACTTGACTCGCTTTTGTAGCTTTGACAGCTTAAAAATCAAAGAAAAGACCAGTCCTGTCAAGGTTTTACCTGAAAGTCAGAAAAACGCTGTTTTCACCAAGGGTGGAAAAAATCGAGAAAAAACAAGACTTGAAAAAAAAATCGTTTCGCCCAGAGATGAAAATTTTAAAGGTCAAAACATGGACATTGTTGAACGCACTGAAATCGAACAAAGATACGGAAAACCTGGAAAACCCGCAGATCCTGAAGCAGGGCGCAAGTTCCACGCGAATAGAAAGGAAAAGAAAAGAGTTGGTTTCGTGTAGCTAAGTTAATTCCTAAATAGACTTCTGTTTTGAGCAGATTAGCTTGGCCAAGCTATCATCTAAAGTCACTTCTTGGATTTTTTTCACTTTTCTCATGTTGAAACTTTTGAAGGTGTTCCATTGTTTCAGCACGAAAAAAATGATTTTCGCGTCTTGAATGTCGGTCGCAGAAGAGTAGTTGATGAAATTTTTCATGAAGATTTTGTCCATTGTAGTGTAAAACGAGCTCAACTCTTCAAAGTTCGTTGAGTTCTTCTCAAAAAGCACGAAAGTCTTATATAATATCTTTGCGATGTCCTTGTTTGACAAAGTGCAGTCGGGAGTAAGAAGGTCGTTTAATAGTGATAAAGATTTACTGCAAGGGTTGATGTTAAGACAGTGCAAAAACAATGAAACTTTGATCGGAGTAAGATTTGAATCGAAACTTATGAGGAACTTTGCAATCGGGTAGTAAAAGTCGTCGAAGGTCATCGAGTATTTATAAAAGTCCTTAAAAAATTCCATCACTTTTTCTATTTCATCAACTCTTTCCCATCTCATGATCAGTAAGCGAAAGTAAGTGGCTAAGGGTGAACAGTCAACTTCTTTCGTGTGAAGATGTTTTAATAAAAAGTAAGTCACTTGAAATGTTGGGTACTTGTGCCATTTTAACATCTGGATCGTTGTTGTTAAGGCCATTTTCAAGGTCTCAGGGTTTTTTCCGTGTACAAGGTAATGAAAGTTTATATATCTCTTTTCATGCTCACTTTCTTCTGAGTTCATCAAGGTCTCGACGATTTTCTCATAAAAATCTAAATTTTCAGTGTTGGTTTTTTGAAGAAAGTAGTGAATTTTTGCTACTTGAATAATTTTCAACTTTTTGATAAGATTTTCATCCTTTTTGAAGAGTTTTATTAGTTTATCAGAAGGTTTCTTGTTATTCAAGCACTTCAAAAAGAGGTCACTTTCTTTCCTTTCATAAATAGTTTCGTTTGCAAGAGACCTCATGAGAATATTGAATTCTTTTTTAGGGTTTTCCTTGAAATAGCCCCTGAAAAGCCTTGACTTGACGAGAGTCGAGAACATTTTTATTACGCTAAGGACTTTAATATCTTCAGATTGACATTGCTCCATTCAAATTAATGAACCAAAGCACCAACAGTCCTCGCAAGCTTTTCCACTGTTTAAAAGATGAAAAAGGTGCCAGCCAGGGCCAGTCAAACTCGCCGAAACGGTTCAAAAGAACTGAAAACCTCTCGATTTTAGTCATTCATAAGACTTGGCTCCCGAAACTCAGGGTCTCAGCGAAATCTGGACTTAGCTCGTCGAATGACGTCAACCCTGCCAGTTGCAGAGGGATTCAGAAGGTCTTTGATGGAAAGCCTCAGGAAATTTTTACAAACAGGTTTTATCTCAGGAAGCTTCCCCCAAGATTTAAACATTTGGCTGAAATTAATGCGGTTAATGGTTCTGATGTGAATAATCAAGCCTTTTCATATCGAAAGGACTTGGAACTCTTGCATTCAGTTGACCCTGATAAGGTCAAGGTCTCGATTGAGCATGCGAAGAATATTAGAAGTATTGAGGATAATTGGAATAAAGGGAAAATACTTAAAAATTGTAAAGAAAATAGCTGGAAATGGCTTACTCCAAGAGATACACCTACCAAAACAGTCAAGTTCAAGGAGGAGATGTAAGTAATTTAATGAATGGTTTGTTATCAAGAGGAAAATAATATGAAAAGTTATCTTTGGGTTTATGAATTTATTTTTAAAAGTTGTTTATTTTAAAGAATTTTAGTGTTTTTCATCAGTTGTTCATGAAGTGATTCTCTTGTGGAGTGATTGAAAAGGTGCCATTATGATATGATAAATAATAGCATGTATACTATTTTGATATGAAAATGATTTTATGTTTACTGTCTTTGATATAATAAAAAATATCATTCTACCAAATTTGATATGATATGTTATATCATCTATACAAAATTTGATAATATAAAATATATCATGTATAATACAAAATTTTATAATATAAACTATATCATGTATAGTAAATTTGATATGATAAGTGATATCATCTATACAAAATTTGATAATATAAAATATATCATGTATAGTAAATTTGATATGATAAGTGATATTATCTATACAAAATTTGATAATATAAACTATATCATGTATAGGTAAATTTTATATGATAAGTGATATACGAAATTTGATAATATAAACTATATCATGTATAGTAAATTTAAGATGATAAGTGATATCATCTATCAATTCGTTATATAAATAATATCATAAATACAAAATTTCCCTGAAACTCAAGATTATCTTGAAAATCCTTTATCACTGACATATCTTCCACTAAAATTTATAATACTCTTGAATAACAGACCTAAACTTTCAAAAATGCAACTAAAAATATTGAAAACCTAGGAACAGTCTTTTTACTCCAGCTTATTTTCTAATCTTTAATCCAAAAACCTAAATATTTAAAATATTATATATAGTCCTTGCCAAATGACAGAAAATGGTGTATTGTCCATAAAAAATCAAGATGTCCCTTTTCATTCAAAGACCCTTCATACCAGCACTGATGCTCTTCCTTCAAGCAGTCTCCTCAACATTCAGCCTAGGTCCATGTCCATCAGTTTTTTCCTCATCCGAGGAAATAATTTCACTAAAATCATCAAATTTCCTCTACTCAAATTCTCAATTATCTCCTGCTGACTACCTGGGGACATGGTTCGACATTTACCGCAACCTCGACTTCCGCTTCGCCAGAGGAAACTGCACCCAGGCCTACTACTTCATCGAAGACGGGCACATCATGGCCTTGAATTCCGAGATAGTCGACGGGCAGAACATCAGCGCAAAAGCCGAAGTTTTCATTGATCCAAACATTCAGGGGCAGCTTTATGCGAAATTTCACCACTTGGCCCCTGCTGGTGACTATAAAATCGTTCACACTGATTACACCTCGACTGCACTTGTTTTTAGTTGCAAGTCTTTCGTGGTGGTGCATTGGAAGTGGGCTTGGATTATGGGGCGACACACTAAAATAAAGCCACCGTCGTTTTATTTTGAATTGATTGAGAAATTTGGAATTCCTCTGGAAGGAATGCATCGAACTTCTCATGATAATTGTTAGATGCTTGGTGGATTAGGGGTAGGAATAGTAAATTTGGAATTTGGATTGAGTTTAAAGATCATGGAATTTGGTGTTGATGGATTCGAGGAGATTTTTAGGGAATATGAAGATGTTAGTTTTAGGATTGGTTTAATTGTTAGAAGGAGAAGATTATTGTTTATTTTAGGTTTGATTCGTCAATTATGCGTGGGTGAGGAGAAATTTAATGATTATTCAAGATTTTAATAAGATTTAGAATAAGGAACGAAGAGAATTTAAACTGAGTACCATTGATGTGAGCATATAAGTAAAATAATCAAATTGATCTACTCTTTTGTTAAGACTAAGTTACTTTTGTAGTATATAACATAAATCAATAAATTCTGAAATGCCTCTTCTCATTAATTATCACAGTTGGATTAGAAGATAGATTATCAGAACAGACTAAACCAGGAATCCTATAAATTGAAAAAATTTAAATCAAAATTAAACATGTTTAAAAATTCTTGAAAATTTATATATATATCTCAAAGTATAATAAACAATCTTCTAACTTAAATTTATAACTTAGTCTTTTACTCAATAAATTCTAAGCAAATCAGAAAGGTCATAAAAGAATGCATCCTAACAGAAAAATGCTCAAATCTTCAAATTAAAGAGAGAAATAACTCAAGTAAATCATTAGAAATCTGTTATAACTCAGTGGAATCTAACCAAATTTCAAGATCTATTAACTAATCAAGGTTAAAAAGCCATTTTCACTCAAAATATCTATCGTAATTCTTTCAAGCTCTTCTCCTCCTAAGATTCTTGCTGTCTTAACTACCCAAGCTGCATTGGGTATTGAAGAATCATCCTGTGAAATAAAGCACATAAGAGATTCGAAATTCTTTCTCATAAGGTGAACTTTACAGACTCCCCAAACAGATTCCCCTAAACAATAATGTTTATATGCCTTTTTATATTTTCCCTTTTGAAAATAATAATCTCCAATCATCTCACAATAATATTTTTCAAAATGTGTATCTTCATGTTTAGGTGTTAAGATTCTATCAAAATACCCAACAGTTTCAGAACTAGGATTATCAAAAAATTCGACATAATTTGAGATCTTTTTGTACTTCTCCAGTCTCTCCAGGTAGAAAGGGCTGAGAGGTTCAAAGTCAAAACTGAAATTTCCTTGTTTTAGTGATTTCAGCAGAGGGTCTGGGTGGTATTCGCTCGGGTATCCAACGATTTCAAGTAGCTTGATTTTAGTGCACCACTTTCCTGATGTAGGCATTTTTACTTGCTTGCCTAGAAAATGTAACTTGATGAATTTTCCTGAAATTAGTTTGGGTAAAACTGAAATTGAATTATAATTGTGAGAAAAGTCAACTTCGAATTCACCTGTTTCGTAATCAGAACAATCTTTTGTTGCACCTATTGAAAGTTTGACTGATCTAGGAGGAAATACGTAAGTGATTCTAGATTTTAACCTGTCAAGTAAAAAGTTTACTGTGAAAATTAGACTTTCACATTGAAGTTCAAAGAGAAGGTAATCATCTGATTCTTTTGAATCACTTTCAGCTGATCCCCAAAACATTTCAAATCTTTTCGAATTTTCTGGATTTGATTCGAAATTTCCTGTAGATGAAGCTTCGAAAGACTTTATTTCTAGAAGCCGGGGATTTTCAAGTTTATGGGCAAGAGTTTTCATCGAGTTAAAACTTGAGACCTCGTAATGTTCGCAGTCTATCATTTCTAGGTAGGCTTCATGACCTAAGTAATTGAAATATGGACCAGTTTGAAAAGAACTTGATGCTTTTCTTTGGAATTTCGTTTTCCAGAAGGAATCTTTATTGATTATGTCGTGCCAGTGCTTGCATACGAGATTGCATTCTTTTAGAGATTGGATATCGAGGAAATATAATATTTCTTGGATGATATTAGAACTTACAAAGTTCATTTATATTGAATATTTTCGGAAATAACTACTGATGAGATCATTATTTTATTATAAGTGGCATTAAGTATTTATATGAGTTTATTTATATTACCATTCAATAAAAACCCCAACTAGCACTAAACAGCGATAATAACTTAAGGTTTAAGTATAAGTCTATTTAAGTTTTAATTCTAGTTGAATGTAAATTCATATTCTCAATTCCTTTAGAATCGATTTGCTTATTACTCGTAAAGTCCCTTGAAAAAAATACAACTCGTTGATTCCTTTTTTTGCAAGTTTCATAAAACTCTTTAGCAGTCCTTATCGCAGCGCCAAAACAAATGCAAACTTGAATCCCAATTCCCGAAATAACAGTCCACTGCACAGTTTTCTCAAAATAATAAACGATTTCCCGATCATCAACTAAAATCAAAACAAAAGAACTAACAAATGTAATCAAAACACAAATTTCTCCTAAAAACTCAGAAACCAAGGCAAAAATATCTTTAAAAGGTCGAAAATAAGCCAAAAACGCGAATTGCACAAAAGAAAAACTGATATTTAAAGCCATCTGACATATCGGGTAATGAAAAAGCAAGACTTGACTAAAGGCGTATTCAAATCTTCTGATAAAAAAGCCGACATAAAACATCTTCGTGATTTTTTTCCCGTTATCTTTAAACTCCTCGAATAAACTTCCGTATTTTCTTGAATATGAAGGGTCTTGAGGGTCAATGTTGACGACGACGAAATAACTGACAATAGGGGCGAGGGCTGAAAAGACCTAAGTAGTGAATACTATCAGCAGGCAGGCAGAGCCTAAGCTGAAATACCCGCTATCTTCAGTCACAGTCTGTATAATCCTTACGTGGGTTATCTGGATTAGCGACAACAAGCAAATGTCCAGGTAAGTTTGGATAAAAAATCTTAAAAATACGCTCAGCCAGTAGTTTTGAAGGATTTTTAATGAACGGCTTCGAGTTGCCCTGAAGAGTAGTCCTAAAAGCATCACAGGAATAAAGGCTAAGTAAATCATTAGAAGGATTGTGCATTTACCGAAGTTCACCCAGAAGACTGAGGTTTCGATCCCAACTCGATTATATCTTTTTCCGGGTTTTTTAGATGATGTTGTGGAAATGTATGAACCTATTAATTCAGGCATTGTGTTGTAACTTCCGATTGCTTGTAAAAAGTCGAGCATTTCTTCGGAAAAGTCGATTGAAGCTAAAGGAAGATAAGTAATAAGTTGAATAGTGTTCAAAGCAATCCAGGAAGTGGTTGGATTCGACACAAGAGAAGTCGCAAGAACAGCTCCTGCTGCGAGTTGACATGCAGTTGATAACTCTTTATTGACAGAAGAAGAGTTTTGTTGGTTTAGTTCTGAAGAGTAAATATATTTTTTTAACTCAGCTGAATTTACACTATAGAGCGGGTTATAAAGAATGATTAAAGTGAACTCCAACCGTGACTTACTCTGGATGTTATCATCGAGAGTGATTTTATAAGAAATTTTTGTAAGTTTTTTCAACGAAAAATCCAGAGTTTTCTTCGAAGAGTTCAACAAGATCATATCAGCGATTAACTCAATTTCAGGAGCCTCTTGAAACGAGAGGTAAATTTCATTCGATCGACTTATTTTATATTTCATTTCAAAAGTTTTCGGCTTGCATTCCTCATCAATCCATTTCATCCCTTTCGGACATTTACATTCTCCGTTCACTGGAAGATCTTTATTCAAACATTCAGTGCAGTTTAAAGTTTGGTCACAAGCTTCACAATTTTTCGGGCAATCAAAACAATCACCTATGCGAAAGACTTGCCGATATTCACAAGTAAAATTGCATTTTCCGTTATTCCCAGTTCTGCATGGAATACAATCAACGCTTTCGCTTTCAGGGAAATAAAAGCCTTGATCACAAAGGCACTGTCCATTGATTAAAAGAGTCGAGTTTCCTTTACATTCAGTGCAAGACGAGCCGTTTTCGCATGATTTGCATCGCGTTTTGCAAGGCTTGCAGTAGTCTTCGAGTTCGCCTGAATAGAATTTCCAAAAACCTTCGTTGCAGTCGCAGCCCTCTATGGTGGATGGCTTCGCGTTTACACTGAGACAGGTTAAACAAAGGTCTTCAGTTTCACAGGTTTTACAGTCACTGTTGCAAGGTTGGCAGGGATTGTTTTCGGAAATTTCTCCTACCGCGAATGTGCCATTGTTGCAAACACATGTTCCGTTGAAAGGCTGCGAATTTGCTAATAAGCAATCTTGACATCCAATAAAATCACTGCAATTTGTACAAGCCATTGAGCAGCTATTACAAAAATTATCAAATCCAAGATACATGAACTGTAAGCAATAGCATCTTCCACCATCAAGAAACGCAGAACTATCAAAGCATCCTTGGCACTGCAGAAGCGAGGGGCAAGTTTTGCATCCAGGTCCGCAAGCTTGGCATACATCTTCATCAACTCCATTAAAAGGACTTCCAAAAAATCCATCCTTGCACTGACAAATTCCATTCTCAGGCAAAGCATTGTTGTCCTTGCACTTCAAACATCTGGAGGCTTCACAAAGATCACAGTCGTCCAAGCATTGTGAGTAACACCCTGGACTACCTGAAGAAGTCGAAGGCGATCCTTGGTAGCCAGCCTTGCATTGACACTGGTTTTCTGCAACTTCAGCAAAGGAGTCTAAGCAGGACTCGCAAGTCGACCCTGAACAGGTGCATTCAGGCGGACATGTCTTTTGACATCCTGAAGTCGTGATATCTTCTGAAGGGCTTCCTGTGAATCCTGCCTTGCAAACGCAAAGATGATTTAAGACTTCTGCGTTGATGTCTTTGCAAATTGTGCAGAGAGAGTTTAAACAGTTTGAACAAGCATTTGTGCAACTTGGAATACATCCAGGAATGGTTGAGTCAGTGGAAGGAAGGCCTAGGAATCCTATTTTGCAAAAGCATTCAGAATTTGTATCAAGTGCAGCGTTTTCGTCTTTACAATCTCCACAAGTATTTGAAATTTGAAAACGGGTAGTCGGACATGACTGACATCCTGAGATGTTTTGAGGGTCTGATGATGGAAGACCGATTGTATTGGGACTACAAATGCATTCTCCGATATTGTTGAGGGTTGCAAGGGGGTCTATGCAAGATTTGCATCCAGTATTTGAGCAATCTTTGCATGATGAAGTACATAAAGAGAGGCATCCTGATGATAGTGAATTTGATGACGGAGTCCCTAGAAAACCTGACTTGCATACACAGGTTGAACCTGATGTTATTGAATTGATATCAAAACATGTCAGACAGGTGGATGATGCATCACAGCTTGAACATAATGGGCTGCATAAGTAGGAACAACCAGAAATTATCGAATTTGATGAGGGTGTCCCTTGATACCCAGTTTTGCAAACACACTGATTATTCCCATCGACTTGAGAATTTGTATCAGCACAACTCAAACAAATACTCCCACTGCAGCTTCCACATCCAGGCACACACGGTATAATGCATCCCTGCGCGCCATTACTTGAAGCTGGTGTGCCCGCGAAGCCATCTTTACAAATACAGCCACCTTCTGAAACTTGAGCATTTGTATCATAGCACGCTTGACAAGAAGTACTCGAAAGGCAGTTGCTGCATCCAAGTCCGCACTTGAAACATGAAGAAGTTGCGCTGGTTGAAGGACTTCCGAAAAAGCCAGCCTTGCATTGGCAGTTGTCTGTCACTACCTCCGCATTTGAATCAATGCAAGACGTGCAAGCTTTTGGAGTAGTGCAATCAGAACACACGTCAAGACAACAACTGTTACTTCTTGCAACGTATGGCAATAGACATGTCGGATTTGCTTGTGGAGTCGATACACCGACGGAGTCTTTGCAGAAGTACTTGTTTGTGTTTTGGTTGTATTCGCAGGATTTAGTTGAACATGTGCAGATGTAGGAATAAGCCAAACTGCATCCTATGTTTGCAGGACAGTCTGAGTTTTCTTTGTTTTTCGTGTCGGATAGGGATGAGCTCAGGCAAATGTTTCCGTATTTCGGGTCGATTATTTTCTCGGAGCAGCTCAGACAGGAGTTTAAAATGCATGATTCAGGGTTTGATGTAGTCAAGTATGATGCATAACTTTCTATAGTATCTGTCATCAAAAAGTACCATAAAAAACCTTGAATTGATTGATAGCTACCTCTAGCTCCTATTTGAAAAAAGAAAGTTGAGGTCAATGACGAGTTAGGCAGATCACCAGTAGCTGTGTAAGAAGACACCTTTATATTGTATTGCAAGATTGAGCAGGATCCAAATATGTTACAATTGGTAGCCTTTCGAGTTCGAAGAACTAGTTTCCAAGTCCCTACTATGAAACTGTTTGATCCTGCAGATTTCACTCCTGAATTTGTTTTAGAGACCCAATCAAGACGAAGTTCCGAAGAATCTGATCTTAATTGAATCAAAGATTCATTTTCATTTCCATAACAAACTATTGCTCCTGACTGAGATTTTGGAAGTATCCAGAAGATTATTGATGATGTGCTTGGTACTGAAGGATTTTTCATAGTAATGGAGTTTAAGCTTCCATCTAGGTACACTCCACGATCAGTTGTTTTAAACTTAAGATTGGTCCCTAATTTTCCTTTTTCTGAATAGTCATAAATCGTTTCACCAAAGTTCAACCCGAACCTGTACTCAGCTACTTTTAAAGCTAATGAAACTTCGAAGAGTAAAACCACAGCTTTCATATTTATTGAATCAAAGTTAAATGTGGATTCTTCATACAATAAAAAGTATGAAGTTATAAAATAAGAGTCTATTGGCTAGTTTAAAATTAGGAAGATAGACTGAGAAGTTTATCAATTGAATGAAATATGTTTTTCTAGAAATATATCTAGGTTAATTGAAATCAGGAAGGTGATTTTGGAAGTTTATTCATCGATTGAATCAGAATCATTTGAATGAAATCCTGAATGGTTTTTAATAAGGGAAGATTTTGAAGTTCATCATGAAACAAATCTCCAATTTCGTCTTAGAATCTTTTATCATTCAGATACCAGGAAGAATTTTTATAAGTTGCCAAATATTTTCTTGATACGAGTGGAAGACAATCGAAAATTTACTAATGGAAACATTACTACTCAAGACATCAACTTTCAAGCGTAGCTCGAGGAATCAGTATGATTTATTCAAATGACGACATTTCCAGATAATGAAATTACTGGAGAAACTGCACTCCTAATTCAATATGAATGCCTAAAATTAGTTATTTTATACCTCTGAATTTAATTTTATAAACTTAGACCTGAACCAAACTCAGAGCCTAAAATAGAGCCTTAAGAATCACTCATATTTTTAACCAATTCTCCTAGTTTCAAACAGTTTTCTTTGGTTTAAGTGAGATTTTCGAGTGTATGAACAGTATAGAGAATGTCAAATTAATTTCTAAAACTTTTTTCCTGATCAAAATTGACTCTGAATGAAGAAAATCAGGGTTAGTTAGTATTTTGAAAGTAATTTTGCTTATTTGATTTAAATTTCAGATTACTTAATAAATTTAAAGACTTATTCTTACATCACTATAATAAATACTCTTTCTCAGTGCTTACATAATATTTTAGTGTGTTGGTCAGATGCTACAGCATCAAGGATTTTAATCAAGATTAAGGTTGACTTGTTAATATATTATTAGGAGATGAAGGAAAGACTTTGATGCATAAATCACTCATCTCTGAACCAAAAGTAGTTTAAATCAGTTTACTTTGAAAATCTTAGGTATTTTAGGAAATTAATTGATAGTGAAAAGGATATAAGAAAAAAAAACGATATTGTAGGTTTGATAAATATGTATAGAGTCCAGAATAGTAGAACCTGTGTGTTATTAATACCACAAAAATGTAATATTTTTGCTTTATTTTTATCATTTCTCTCATAAATATCTTTAAATTGAGTTAAGATTCGAAAATTCATCCTGTAAGTCGTGAATGAGAGGAAATAATTGATTTTCTCTATTAAATTAATGAATTCGAAGGAATCTAACCTAATTCAAAGGTGTGCTTCTCTAAAGCATTGATCAAAGAGAATTTTAGTACTTTGCAAAATCCTTCTTTAAAGTAACCCAGAAATGCATAAATCTTCTTAAGGAACTGCAAAGAGAAGAATTAGGACCAACTCAGAAATATCCGATGTTAAGTATGAAAGATTTTAGACCTTCAATCATTTAATATAAGCAAAATATTTGTCATTTGTACAAGAAAATTATAAATTCGTAATTATTAGGAATATAAAGCTGAGATAATAACTTCAAACATTGAATCTTGAAATATTCGTCAATTCTGACTTTTGCTCAATCAATTAGTTCATCTTATATAAATTCAAGAATTATAGTCAATATTTAAATACAAGAAAATGAGATCATGCTCTTGTGACCTTATTAATTAATTAGGGCAGTTTGTGAATATAACTCATGTTCCTTCAAACTGAGATATAATCGATGAGTGCTCCTTATTAAATCAATAATTTTTAGATTTACTCGAGCGAAAAGACTCCACAGTGTTTTATTGTTCAGTGTAAATATCTTGAGGTCAAGTAAACTTCTGCGACACAATAATTTGGTTAAGTTTGAAGTAGCAGGTACTATAATAATCAGCTATTTTAACATTCTTAATCAGGTTACGCTTCAGATTATTTATATTAAAGGTTTTAACAGCAGCCAACTATGAATCTTATCATTTACTAGATTTTTTTGAACAATTAGATGAATTTACACTTTTTATCATTTAAAACTGCGGACATTTCACAAGATACAAATATTTTGACTGATTATGAGAAATTTAGGCATTGAATATGTTATCGATAGTTCTTAAACAGCCTTGATTTAAAAAATTTTATCTAATACTTTCAAAGTTTAACAACCTTTTATATTGCCTGAGATTTATTAGAAATTACTGATTGCAGATGATCTCTCCTGCTATTTATTCAAATATATTCAAAATTAAATTTACTAAGCTTTGATAATCTATAAATTTTTGTATACACTAAATAAATAGTTATATTATAGATAATTCCTTTATAAATAAATGATCAGTTATCCAAATAATATTAACCCGGAGCCTGATCAAACGATAAAATTATTCATAGATGGGGCTATGGGGTACAAATTTATCTTAGACTTCAAATCATCTGATCTAATTCGAGATGTGAAAAATGAGATTTGTAAGATTTCAGGTATTTCCGAATATGATCAATTATTAGTGCTTAACGGAAAAGAACTAAAAAAAAATGCTACACTTGATGCTTACTCAATCAGAAAAGAGCAACACTTAACACTTATTATTACTGAAATTAACGAAAGATATAAAATACCAGAGACAAATAAACCGGTTATACCGAATAAAACGATTTTCTTAAATATAATGAAACCAAATAAGCAGAAAATAACTTTGAAATGCAGAAGTTCTGATTGCATTCAAATGATAAAAGATATAATATTAAAGAAGGAAAATAAATATTATGAGAATCTTAGATTAATGTTTGCCAAAAGACAGCTTGAGAATGATAAATCACTGGATGAGTACGGAATAAAAAATAATGATACTTTAAATCTAATTGTTCTTAAAGACCACACAGATAACGATAAAATTATAATAAAAACCTCTATTGACCAAATTCTTTCATTGAAAAATGCATTCAATTTGAAGATAAAAACAATAAAATTAATGATTCACAAAGAGACACTAATTCCGATATGTGAACAGCAATTATTTTTAAATGATATTGAACTTAAAAACAATATGACTTTAAATTATTATGATATTCAGAATAATGATACTATTTTTCTATTAGTTAAACAAAATAAAGAATCTTTAAAGTTATTTATCAAAATATCATCTGGTATTGTAATGACAGTGAGTTGCCAAAATACTACTTTGGTCTCAAAGCTTCAGAAAAAAATTGAAGAAGCTGAAGGAATATCAGTTAATGATCAGCAGCTATACTATTGTCATAAAGAATTAAAAAGTAATGATACACTTGGGGATTGTTTCTTAGAGAATGGCAGTACAATCAATTTATTTATAAGAAATCAACCTAATTATAAAACTATATTTATTAAAACAATTAATGGTAAATATCTCCCAATTGATTGTGAAAAATGCGAAACTATTGAAAATATTCAATTAAAAGTCTCAGAAATATAAGAAATTCCAGCAGCTCAGCAAGTATTCAAATTTGCAGGAAAACAACTTGAAGAAAAAAATACTTTGAGAGATTATAAAATTAAAGACGGATCAACAATTGATATGGTTGTAATAGTAAAAAGTAGCATACAAATTTTTGTCAAAACTCAAGCAGGTAATTTACTTTCTATCGATTGTGAGCAATATGATTATATTAAGGACATAAAATTAATAGTCTCAGATAGAGCAGGATTTCCATCAGCTCAGCAAAAATTCATATTTTTGGAAAAAGAACTTAATGATGGAAACACTCTTGCTTATTATAAAATTTTAAACAGATCAACTATTGATTTGGTTTTAAGAGTCGTAGGGAGTATAACTATTTTGGTTAAAAGTTTAAAGTCTAAAACAATTGCACTTGATGTTTTTCAAAATGACTCAGTTGAAAAACTTAAAATGGAAATAGAAAACAAGCTTGGAATTCCACCAGGCAACCAAATTTTGATATGCAATGATGAAATACTTGAAAATGGAAGAATGATTGCCGATTATAATATTATAGATCAATCAACTATTCACTTGAATATAATATTTAATGTGATACGACTTTTTGTTAAACTTTTAACAGGTAAAAAAATCACAATTGATGTTATGGAAAATGAGTCAGTAGAAAATACCAAATTGATGATACAAGAAAAGGGAAGAATTCCACCAGAAAAGCAAAAATTAATATTCGCAGGAAAGGAACTTGAAGATGGAAAAAGTCTTGACGATTATGGGATAAAATTTGAAGCTACACTTCATCTTGTGATTAGAATTAGGGGAGGTGGATTAGTCCCTAAGTTAGTTCTTCTTTCAGGTATGAAATTTAATGCAATGAATTATATTAAGCACAATGACTTTGCTTTTAATGGCCCAATATGGGCTGATGTGGGATACGGGCTGAGCATAAATGGAATATGCCTAAATATTCAATGCCCTGCTGCTAATCAATGGGTGTACAAGACTCTTGGCTACGGACAATTCGATCTTAGAAATATAAAAAATAATTTGTCAGTCTGCCCGATATGCAATATTAAAATTCAGTGCAATAATATATTGTTTATTAGATCCTGTTGGCATCACAGGGCTATACTCGAAAATGGAACAAAAATTAGTACTAAGGACAATCCTAATTATACTAAAAAGAACAAGTTTGCCACCTATTTGCAAGGGGATGATATTGAATATCAGTCTTTGAGAATTTATGTTAAAGAACACTCTGAGTAAGTTTTAAGGATATTATAGATAGATAATAAATTGATTTTATTTGAAAACATTAGAAAGATTCAAAATAATAGTTTCTAGGTTTGATTAAAATTTATTTACAATAACGAATTATTTATGATACTTTTCTAATATAGATACTTATACCTTATAAGCTCCACAGTTGGAATATAGTTTATTTACTTTATTTTTGAAGCAAGATGATAATAGGTTAATGAAATGGGATATAAAAATTCTTATTGAGAAAAATTTTCGACTGTGAAATTTTCCAAATTCATGACTGGATAATCTTCTCTATTTATTTTTACAAGCGTTTTGAAACTTTGCTCTGGATGTAAAAGTGGCGTGGTGGGTGTTCGATAGTTCTTCACAAAGAGATATTCTCTATTGTGACTTTCAACTTTACGGGTAATTCAATTGTTGAAATTGATAAAACTAGACTCTTATATTTATTGCTTTTATATATTTAGATTTTTATCTGTTTTGAAACATTTATTGATTGATTAGATAACTTCTTGATTTCAGGTATCAGATTCAAAGTTTCCATTTGGATTTTCATCATTTGTTATCTCAGTCTCTTTTTTTATATCATCGAGATTTTGCAAAATTTGGTTGACTCCTAGATTGCAAGTCTTTAAATCATGATAAGTTTACTATCTATGCATTTTGAATTATTTAAAACAGAAAAGAGCTCCTGCTTTTCAGACTCAACAAATCATTTAAGTTTTCTCTACAATATTCACAGAGATCAATCATCGATTATTATTATGATGTGAAAATTATTCAGTATCCTATTATTATGAGTATTTGACAGTGTGCTTCCTTGCTCCTTTCTTGATAATTTATAAGCATAGGTTTGTCTTAAATTTTATTAGTATATTTTTTATATTGTTAAGTTTCTTATCATATCATTTTCTTTAAATGGGTATTTACATTTAATTAAGTGATTTTAATTCATCTATAGAAGGACTATTCTTTTATTCAAGTCTATTTATTTCCTTTGAAAAGTTCAATTTCATTATCTTCAAATATTGAGACAAGAGAGAGTTAAATCTTTATTATGCCGAAAAATTGTTCAATTAGATAACATTTCTTTGTTTTTGAGTCTTTTAATAAATCTTAATATTCCCTTAAATAAGTATATAATTGAATCAGGGATTATAAATCAATAAATGGAATCTAGATTCAATTCCTACGTGATAGTTAAACGGGGTTTATCTGATAACCAACTTTCAGAACCCAAAGTAAAAGAAATTATCACAACTAATAATAGAACTTTACAAATGACGAAGGTATTCCCAGAGATATCAACAATCGAAGATGTATTCAAATCACTCTCTCCCTTACTTCAAGATTGCACTACAGGAATCAGCTCTACAATAATAATATACGGCACCTCTAATTCAGGACATCCTTGGACCCTTCACGGATCACCTGAAAATCCAGGAATCATGAACCGATCAATAAATCAGATTTTGAGAGTTTTGGGTGAAGACTATTCAGTCAATTTAAGTATTATCTTGATTTACGATGAGCAAATCTTCGACCTTCAGTCAGATAAAAAAATTAAACTTGGAATAAGAACGAAACATGATGGATATTTCGTTTCTGGTCTGAAAAAAGTACAAATTTTTGAGAGCTTTCAGGCTCTTGACCTGATTAAACAAGCGAATAATCGATTTGAATCGTTCAAGATAAATACTGATAGTTTGTGCTATAATATCATTTATGATTTTGATATCCAAGAAAGGGGATTTAATGGTCATGGTGAATTTATGTACTCAAAGCTAAGATTTGTTAATATTCAACCTAATTGTTATAAACAGACTTTTGGGAGTGGAACCACCTATGGTTCAATGGTTAGTACTCATATTTTATTTCAAAAACTGGTCAATAATATTGCCGAAAATGAAAAATTTATGCAATTTAGAGATTCTTGCGTAACATTATTACTTTCAGATAGTTTACGATGCTCAAAAGTAACAATTATCACTTGCATCGCAAGCAATGATTCAAAGCCTGAGGTAGATAATTTGATATTCGCTTCTAGAGCATGCTTTGCAAAAAGCTTTTTAAGGATAGGGATTAGAAAATTTAATTTTATGTTTTAGATATAAACATTTTAGAGAGTCTCTTATTGAATGCTATTTAATTTTTCGTCAAGAAAGATTGTAATAAGCAAGCTCAATTAATCAATATCAGCTAAGAGTAATCTCTGCGTTGTTTAGTCATCAAATAAATTGTTTATATGTAAATTATTTACCTTATTATTCTAAAATTTCTTCTATTTTAGTAAGTTTTATAATTCTATAACAAGATTTACATTATTTTAGATTTGTTTTAAAATAGATTGATAGATTAAAAGATTAAATCATTTATCCAATTATATCGAAAGGAGATAAATTGCAAATAATTTATTAAAGATATCTTTAAAGATTTTATTAAAGTATTCGAGCCATTAAGAAATTCGTTAATCAAATGGGGAAATTATAAAGTATTCAATTCATATACAGATAAACTAATAAACACAATTTCTTGCAAAAGTATAATTGAAAAGGTTCAATATTCATTAGATTCAAAGTTTCTCCTCATTTTATATAACAGGGGTTTTGATATTTTTGACATTACTTGGGGAGACTTTTTGAATACTTTTAATATTTTGAAGTATGATGGAAAATATTTAATAATTGAAATTCAATCAGTTCAAGTATCTTTTGAATTTAATGATAGTTTAAATTTAAATTACTTAACAATCGAACTTTTAAAATATCAATATTTTGAAAATTGTATTATAGAAAGATCTAGACACAATATTGACTCAAGCTTGAGTTATCATTTCAGAAAAAATTTTTATAGCGATGAAATTGATTATAGGTCAGCTTGTAATTTTATAGTTACTCGAATTCCAAAACCTGAATTCCATGGCATTCCTCTTTCAGATCATTTTCATACTTTACTTCACTTCGTATCATATTTTGGAGATGAAGCTTCATTGAATGAAATTTTGAATCCAAATATTTTAATTACTCTTCACCAGGATATGTTCGGAAAATCACCAATATTTTATGCAATAAAAAAGAAACATTTTAAGTGTGCACAGCTCTTTCTAAAGTATTTTATTGATAATAATTTAGATCAAAATTTATTCACTTTAATATTATCAAGACTTCAAAACGATTTTTTACTAATTATTGAATCCTCTTTTCAGGAGCTTCCTGAATTTTTAAATTTATTTTTATTAACGACAGATTATACATTGACTGAAGAAAGAAATGATCTTCCAAAATTAATGTTTACAAGAGATAACAAACCACTATTTTCAGATTTCGGACAGTTTCAAAATCAAGGATCAATGCCTGTACGCATTAAGTATTGCATCATTTCCCTACCGAATCAAACTTATTCCTTTGAAAATATGAAGATGCTAGAATCTTTAATATCCTGTAAAAATCCAAAAATTTATGAGAATGTATTAATAAAAAATATAATAAATCACAATTGGAATGAAGTGATAAGATGGATGATACTTTACTCTATTCTTACTTTTTTAAATATAGTTTTACTTACTTTTGGTATAGTTTATGGAAGGACAAATTTATTGATAATTATTCCTTTTGTTATTCTTAATATAATATTATTAATTTGGGAAGTTCTTCAGATAATATCTTCCAAATCGACTTATTTTGATGATATATGGAACTATGTTGATATTTTTATGATAATTTTAATATTTTACTGGATAGCTGCAGGTTTTCTAGAGTGCGAATCAATTTTTGAAGAGTATTCATTGGCCTTATTGATCATAACCCGAGGTTTGACTGGATTTAGAATAATTAACGGGACCAGATATTATACTAGACTTATATTTGCAGCATTAGATAATATTAAGTATTTTCTTACAATTTTCTTATATTCAACTTTTTTCTTTACAGTCCTTCTATTTATATTGAATGGAAAAGGATTGTTTAAAATTTCAAATATGTGGGAAATTATTTGGACATTTAACTTCACTGGGGAACATCAAATTGATAGTAATTCTTCAAATATCTTCTTAACCTATATAACTTTCATTTTTGCAGCTATTATAAACGTAATTTTAATGCTAAATCTTCTGATATCTATCTTAGGTGATACTTATGATTGTTTATGATAGAAAAAACAATATTTGACTATAAGGAAAAAATTGAATTTGCACTAGAAATGCAGAAAACTATCTTTTGGAGATTAACTCATGATAAAAGAAGATATCTTCATATACTAGATAAGGCTTTTAACCTTGATGGTGATGCCCCAGCCAATGAGTGGCAAGGGAAAATAATTTATACTGAAAGAAAACAAGAAAAGCGCATCCAAGAACTTACTGATCGTGTATTTTTTTTTAAGAATGAAATAGAAAATAAGATAGACTTCAAGATTACTTAAGTTCAAAAAAGCTTGGAATCCAAAATATCAGGAGTGGAAAATAAAATCGTTAGATTCGAGAATAAGATGATATCTATTGAAAACAAACTCAATTTTTTAGTAGATAAATTCCAATAAAATTACTAGGATCATATAAAGTGTTTTTTTTTATATATCAATAGTGAATTTCATTTTTTGATATAGTTTAAATATTCCTAAATAGCTAGTTGGAGTAGATTTGATAGTCTAGTTGTTTTCAATTTGGTGTGATTAAGGATTTTTTTCGTATAATTTTATATCATTTTTTTATTGAAAATGGTAAACATAATTTGAGTTTTGATTTTTTGTAGAGCACTGGCCAGCTACAAGAAGTTAGTAAAAAATTAGTAATGGGGATCGAATCAGAATAAGTTAATAGAAAATTCAAACTAGATTTATATCTATATTATCTAATACTTTTTAATTATCTAAATTAATAATAATCCTTTATAGATTGATACACTAAAATCTAGAGTTTTCAATTTTATAAATCTCTATACAGTATTATCATTTGAATATATATTTTTTTAAAATTTAACAAAATAGGCTACCTTTTTGTAGGATAAATTAAGAATAATTTTATGATTTAATCCTTTACCTATGAAATATTAGGGTCTGATAAAGGTCTTATACGAAACATAAAATTTTTGTATTATCTAAAAAAAATAATCAATCTAAACATCTCTAACAGATCCTTTTATAAAATTATACTATTTTTATCTAAGGCTCAATCATATATAAAAATATGTCTGCAGTCTTCATAATACTGCTTCAAGCATTGCTCTTGGTCTTTTCATATCAAATAGATTTAAATGAAATACATTTGCAGAACTTCAATATTTCTCAAGAAGAGAAAAAAATCAGAAAACTTCAGGGTTCGAGATATGCGATGACTCTAGGATTATTTGATTATATTGAGTATGGCGACCAAGTAATACTGGGAGTTCATTGTGGTGGAAGTCCAATAAGATTAACCTCAGGTAACGGATGGTATGGATGCAACCCTTATTATGGCGATACACCCTGCTCTACATCATTACCAGTACTTTGCATTAAAAAGGTTGATGCACAACAGCCAAGCTACAAAATGAAATGCCATGATGTATATTACTGTGGATGGAGTGGAGGCTATCTTGCCCTGAGTAACTTTACAAAAGGTACTGATTTAACCTCATTAGATGCTGGAAACAGGATTTGTGCTGAATCACATGGTTCTGATTATCAAATGGCTGAAATTCATGATGGTAGAGGAGGTTGGGGATTTTATGGATTCGCAGCTAAAAGGAAATACTTAACTCGCTTCTGGGCATGGATATACGACCAAAATGCAAACTGTTGGAATTAATAGCTTAAAGATTAGGAATTAGAATGAATATATGAAATTTTATGATATATATGAGTGAAACCTTCGATTTGTTAATTATTCATTATAATTTTCTTGGAAATATTATTTATTCAAATTTTTTTAAGGCTGGACTTTGAATTATTTGCACTCTTGACAACTTGGATATCTGTAAGCCCTCGAAAATATTTGAAGTGAGATCGTACTGTCTAAGGCCGTCGAAATAAAGAGATTTCAGAAAGGAAGTACCCATAAATCAAGGAAATATATTATGCAGAACTTAGAATCGAAACTGAGTCTCTCCAATAATTGGAATGAGTTCGATTATATATAAAAATAACTTGATGATCATGGTAGCTATAAATAAGCAATTATTACAATTCAACTTTTTAAATTTAGCTCTAAAGTATTTTCGAAGTTTAAACATATAAGTTATTTGGATATATATATTTTTGAACTAGCCTGTGGTTCTAAAAAAATCGGTCTTTGGTAACCCCTTACTCTTATGATGAATATGAAGAAGAAACTTTCAAATTAAATCGAGAAATATATGCTTATTTAGAATAACTACCGGATGGAAAGCACTCAGTAGCAATCATGACTGAGAAAGGGTCTAAAAACACCATCAATTGGCTGATAGTATTTCAAAATTTTAGTATTCTATTATCTGGAAATTTTTATATTAAATGTAATCTTCTTGTAGGTTATCAGTGTGAAACTCGAGTTTTGATATAAAAATCTTATCAGAAAATTGAAACAAGCTCTACTCACAATTTTCAGTCTGCTAATTTCACTAAGTTATAGGAAATTTGTTATTGAGGATGATGGAAATATAAATTAAAGGAAAGATATTCTAAATATTATGAAAACATATTATCAAATTAAGGTAATACTATCATATATACGCGAAAGCACCTTATCTAATTATCACAATTTTTTCCTTAATAAGGAACCAAGCTATTAAGGGGTAAGTCAACATTTTATCAAATTCAGCCACCTATTTTAAGCATCAGCAGCTTGAAAAACCGTTTAATAAAAAAAAATATTGATAATAATGTAAGAAGTACGAATCCTTTAGCTGTTTAAGTGGATGCATACAGTAATGATGGACTCTCATTAGAAAATAAAAAGAGCAATTCCACTCTAATTATTATTTTAAACCCAACTTATAGATTGTTGAGTGAATAGAAAGTAAAAACAAAATATTGAAACGGAATTTTCAGTAATCTTTATGTAAAATCATCAGGGTCATTTGATGTTTGTGTCGCCAATTAAGGTCTCATCCAGAGGCCAGTTATTACACTGAACATCCTGCATTTTTAGAAAAAATCGAAATCCAAGTTCCGAAAATTCACGATTTACATCAATCAGTAATTTATTTATATGAAAAGAGTGATTATATTCAGAGAAAAACTGCGAAATTTCTCTGAAATCATAGGAAATGCAGCAAAAAATAATAAAATATAATCAATTCATTTGATATTTATTTTTTGAAAGAAGTTATCAATAATTAACAGAAAAATGTAGGATAATAGAAAAAAGATCGATATTGAAATTTTAGAGTTCTTGAATTAACCCTCTTTGTAGAACCTTAGAATATAAATTACTCTCCGATATGCTTTAATAAATCATTTGCTTTGAAAGGCCGCTTGCACTTGTATTAATTACAGTTAATTGAACTAGCTACTTGGGCAATTTAGTTGCATTGAAAAGAGTTTTTAGTATCTCAATGTTTACAAGGGAGAAAGAGACAATTTTTCATGCAAGTAAAACTGAGAGGATATTTTTAAGAGAACTATCAAAGCCTTTTCATTGAATTTGAAATCGAAGCTAATTGGATCAAGTTGTTTATCGCAGATTACTGTGCCAGATTTTTGCAACCTTTTATCATTTCTTGCATTAGGAATACAGATTCATTGATTGAAATCACCTTAATCAAATCCTTCTTTTAAATATCATTATGGTTCAATTTAATTGGTTCCTGGTTTACTCATTAACGAATTTCCCTACTTATAGACCACAGGAACTATAAGTTAGTTTAGTGCAAAGATATCAATACACTATTCCTTTGAAATGCATTACAGCATAATAAATATATTTTGATAAAGGCTAGGAAAATATTGAAATTGTTTAAGATGCGAAAAATTTCAACTATGAAATAATCGTGGAATGTTTTTTCTGATGCAAAGAGACAAAACTTGAAGAATTTAAAAAATTATCAAGGAATACTATCTAATTAACAATATCGATATTAAATTTAAAGTTTGTTGTGATGTTTTGAATGAAGATTGATCTAAAGTTGCTTCATAAATCAATATTGGATTTAAAAGATAAACTGAGTTAATTAGTAAACTCTTGAATTCTTTGCCTAAAGTTGGAACAATCATGAAGTATTATTTATTTAATTTAGTAGAATAGTTACTACTATTAAAACAGAAATAGATAATTATAACTTTTGATTAGATTTTAGTATAATTTATTTAAGGTATATTCTGGCTTGAAAATTTAAGTCTATAAATGGTGGAATCTAGTTCACGCAGAGTAGAGAGAGAAGAAATACTCGAAATTCCGCGAGATTATGATGATAATAAAGGAGCTGAACTTCAAAAGAAGATATATAAGTACTATCAAAGGTATTCAAAATATACAAAAAAAAAATATTCATGGCCGATGAAAGTCTTTGAAACACGAGGACAATCAAACTGGGTAGCTTGCTGTTCTTACTCTCCTGATGGAAATTATTTGGCAGCTGGATCAAAATTAAAAACAGTTGAGATATGGAATATCAAAGATCAAAAAGAAAAGTTCACTCTGAATGGACATTCAAGTTGGGTATTGTGCAGCTCTTACTCTCCTGATGGAAATTATCTGGCAACTGGATCAGGAGACAGCACGGTTAAAATCTGGAATATCAAAAAAAAAAGAGAAGAGTTTACTCTGAAAGGACATTCAGGTTCGGTATCTTGCTGTTCTTATTCTCCCGATGGAAATTATCTGTTAACTGGATCAGAAGACAAAACAGTTAAAATCTGGAATATAAAAGAGCAAAGAGAAGAGTTTACTCTGAAAGGACATTCAGGTTGGGTATTTTGCTGTTCTTACTCTCCCGATGGAAATTATCTGGCATCTGGATCAGGAGACAACACGGTTAAAATCTGGAATAAAAAAGAGCAAAGAGAAGAGTTTACTCTGAATGGATATTCAGCTTGGGTATTGTGCTGTTCTTACTCTCCTGATGGAAATTATCTGGCAGCTGGATCAAGAGACAAATCAGTTAAAATCTGGAATATCAAAGAGCAAAGAGAAGAGTTTATTCTGAATGATCTTTCAGATTGGATTATGTGCTGTTCTTACTCTCCTGATGGAAATTATCTGGCATTTGGATCAAGTGACAGCACGGTTAAAATCTGGAATATAAAAAAGCAACGAGAACAATTTACTCTGATTGAAAATTCAGGTTCGGTATCTTGCTGTTCTTACTCTCCCGATGGAAATTATCTGGCAGCAGGATCAGAAAAAAGAACAATTAAAATCTGGAATATAAAAGAGCAAAGAGAAGAATTCACTCTGAATCGATATTCAGATTCAATAAATTGCTGTTCTTACTCTCTTGATGGAAATTTTCTGGTAACTGGATCAGACGACTATAAATTTCATATCTGGAAATTAAAAAAGCAAAAAGTAGATTTAAATTTGAATAAGAATACTAATGTAAGCATCGATAATAAACTTGAAAACTTGACACGAACTTTAAAACCACAAAAATATTCAATTACTAATATCAAAAAGCCTACTAATGATGGATTACATACTATTAAATGTAATGATAATGGCAGTATTTCATTTTGGAACATATCAGAGAGTAGAGAAGATTTCATTTTATGTAATTACAGCTCGAAAATGATAGGTTTATACTTTATAGAGAATGAGAAATATCTAGTAGCTGTATACAGAAGTAATATTTTTATGATTGCTTATTGGAACAAATTGTTATATATTCTACATGAAAATCTTTTTGAGTGCATCATTACAAGAGAAAATATCGAATTACTATTTAAAGATGCAAAAGTGGCCATATTTATTTACAAATACTATAATGAATATTATAAAAGTAAAGTTAAAATTGAAGAGCAACTACCATTGATTGTTAGTAAACTTCTCATAAAATTTGATTTTCAAAAAAGACCTGATACGGCTCTGAATATATCAATATATATTGTTAAATTTGTATATTTGAATTATAGGATAAAGTATCTTAACGATAGAGCTAATAGAATCCTTATGAAATTTTATTCCAAAACCCAAAATAAAAGTCTTGATATCAAAGGAATATATGAATCACAGATTTTAAGATTTTTATATCATTCAATATTAGAATTTGATACAAAGCAAAAGATAGGGATTTTATTAGATCAGTTGAAAAAATTGATTACTTAATTAGTATAATTAGTTATTTTAGAACATATAACTGTATTTTGTATTATAAATAAAAAGTCTATGAGTTTTATGATAATTTATATATAGTTTCTTAACTCAAAACGACGAAGAAATTTAATATATTTATTTTTTTTGATTCGTTAAAATCAAAACTTGAATGTTTATCAGATTATATAAAAAATTATTGATGGTTTTCTCACTTCAATATTATATTATTCAAGATAGAGAGAAAATAAAATAAGTCGATAGTCTATCATATCACCTCACTTATGATAAATCTTATAGAGTATTTTTTAAATCTTAAATCAATTTTATTGCACCTATTTTTTTTATGTAATCTTATGATAAAAATCTGAAAAATATAAAAAATTTTGAAAATAGATTAGAGCTTATATATTAAGCAGACAAATAATTCAGTTTTGATGATAATAGTTTTCTTCAAGACCTTATTGTGGGAAATCTAATATATATGATGTTTCTTCGGAAATTTAATATATTGGATATCTATTGATAAGTAATAAACTAAAATTTTTTATATTAGAATTAACTTTTTATTGATCTTTTTAATACTTAAATGATTAATTCTTAAACAAAACTTCAAAGCTTTAATATATTATATTTAAACTTTAGCATCTAGCTCAAAATGTTGCAAGCGCATCTAGAACTATGCCTTAAAAGTCTTATTGAAGTGATGAGTTATTAATTGAATCACTATTATTTCTGCTGTATTTAGTATAAGCATATAGTTTGCAATCATTTCGAAGTGATTCGCGTACAAAAGATTACACAGAGTGGTCTTAGACTCAACAATAGTTTCAGGAAAGTTTTAATTGAACTATTTTGTGCTTTCAGATATTATTTGTTAATGATACGTTTGATAAAGTATTGAAAATAGAAACTTTTTTGAGTTTAACTTTTATTTTAAAGTATTTTAATTTTTGTTGTTTAAAGATTTTAATTAAAGATATAGTTTTATAGATTTGAAGAATCAATAGTAACTTTTAGTTTTTAAAGTTTGAAATAAGTTTGTAGAAACAAAAGAAAAAATTAAATTTGTTTAATGAATAATTGATTTTATAATAAATTATATTAATAATCATTTATTAGGGTGTTAGGGTGTTAGGGTGTTAGGGTGTTAGGGTGGTAGGGTGTTAGGGTGTTAGGGTGTTAGAGTGGTAGGGCGTGAGGGTGGTAGGGTGTTAGAGAGAGCGGTCGGTTGTGTGGTATTTTGTTTGAGAGCTCGTGTGAAAGC